>NW_006499801.1:532167-563642 GCF_000471905.2 Amborella trichopoda
GGTACATGCCATCTTTTCATTGCGGTGCATCTATAAAAAATTATTAAAAAATAATTTTTGATAAAATATAATAACCAAAATACCCCTTGAATCTTTCAGATGTATTTTGGTCATTTTATTTTATCGAAATTATTTTTTTATATTTTTCGCTAGTGCGAGTTTAATAGAGGAATGAACGTCCAAAATTTGGTGTCAAAATAGTTTACAGAAAAAAAATTAAAAATAAAATAGTATAGAGATGTTACATTGTGATTGGGACAATCTTAGCCCTCCATTTAGAATGGACGGTTGGATAAGGGGGAAGAAATAACTTCTATGCTGCAGGGAAAACATAGAAAGCTTGCCCTTTTGATTATGTCATGTCTCTTCCATAATAAAATATGGATTACATGTTGTACTAACAAGGGCCTGCAGAAAGGAGATGTGGATCCGCCCCAGTTATGACAAAACTTCATTGTTCTACACTAGTGATTTAAAACTCGACGAGTCGAAACGGACTTGCCCGGTTCGATACGAAAATCAGTGACCCCGTGTCGATTCCTTTAAAAAGCGTAAGAGAATTGCCGGTTCTGAACAATAAATCATTCGCATGATGTCATAAATCACGATTCTATACAGTAAATCACATGAATAACATCATAGAACGAAGTATGACACACATATCGGTGAGTCACTAGATGAGGGCATTTTTATAATTTAGTTTAAAAATAATTTTAAAAAAACCATCATAGAACGAAGTATGATGCACACATCGGCGAGTCACTAGATGAGGGCATTTTTGTAATTTAGTTGAGTCATTAGATGAGGGCATATTTGTAATTTAGTTTAAAAATAGGGACTCCATGTGTACCTCCTATTCTAGGTTACGCTGCCCCTTTTCTTAACATGTTAACGATTACAGTATTGAGGAGGTATCTATTCCTGTCAAACTTCTTTTACTTCTTCGATGTGGGATTCGAACACGGTGATATAATGTTGAGGTGTTAATTCAATAGATATCATTATTATAGAAAGTAAATCAACACTTAGTGAAGTTGTGCAGTCGGTTATCACTTATGATTTCATCTTGGATGAACCTCTGGGCCATTATCCAACGTTTTATTTTTGTCTTCAAAAAAATAAAATAAAAAGTACCTTGGCGGCATCATTTTCTTATTTTTCTTATCAAAAAAAAAGTAATGCAAACAAGCAAAAACAAAAAGATAATACAACATCTTCTTATTTTTCTTGTCAAAAATAAAATAAAAGGTAATACAACAAGTATCATAGTTTTCTTGTCAAAAAAAAGAAAAGAAGCAATGTAACAAGTATTTCTTGTCAAAAAAATAAAATTTATTTCTTAATAAAACCTAGGAATAAATGGTCTAATTATTATTTTTTACTTTTATAAGGTGATGATCTTTAACATAAATTTAGAAATATTAATTCAAAGATAGGGTTCATACAATGAGGCCATTTGAAATCTCTCTCTCTCTCTACTAACAATCTCTTCCACTAAATTTATTCTAGAAACCTAAAAAATTAAATTTTTGAAAAATTAATATGTTATTTTGAAATTGGTACGCATTCTAATAATTTCTACATTGACAATCAAATCTTTTACTTTATTTATTAATTTATTTTTATTATAAATAATGTAATGTATTATTTTTTTTACAGTTGTCAATAATACATTTTAAATAAAATGATATTATAAAATATTTTGGATTTTTTATTATGTATATAATAAAATAATTTTAAAATGTAAACCAACAATTTCAATTTCAGTATATAATATTATAGTCAGTTAGGTTGTAATAATTTTATATTATAATTAGTTAGGTTGTAATAATTTGGGTTTCCTTTAGCGGATCATGGTTTTCTGTCAATTCGAGATTTTAATGGACATTTTGTCATCGATTTAATCGATTCTTTATTGTAGTTCATGTATGATTATATACTGTATCCATGATAATTTTATGATTTTTCTTTTATGTGATGTAAATTTAATGGTTAACATGAGTTCATACAGAGAAAGAACCTCTTAATATTCACATATTGATGAAACAAATAAAAGTTAATAATGTAGTACCCACATTTCTTATTGGATTCCTAAAAAACAACATTTATAATGAATTTTAATATTTTTTTTGGATTTTTTTTAAGGTTAAATCCGATCGATTCGGCCAATTCTCAATCCGAGTCGCCGATTCACCGATCCGAATGAATTTTTGGGGTTCCCGATCCAATGCACCTATCCATTTTTTAAACCACTGCTCTCCACATTCAACTAACAAATTCTTACTTCTGACATCAAATTTACAATGCACATCAAGGTTGGTTCACTCAAATATGTAGTTTTACTATACTTTTTCATGTAGAAATCACTGGAGTAGAATGTCCATTACTCTCTCGGGTAAAACTCCACCTAAAATTTATTCTAGGACCTCAAATTTATTCTGGGATGTAACCTCTTCAACCCATAGATTAACCTCTATAAAAAAAAAAATTCTCTTAATTGTATATTCTATGGTTTTAAAAAAAATCAATACCTCTATATAGAATAGAGACCATTCAATTTTTAGACGGTGAGTTTTGAGTATTAAAAAATCCAAATTTATTATTACTTTTTTCCTTTTTAAGAATAACATCTAGTAATTCTTAAGTGGTTTCCAAAATTTCGGATGGAAAAAATCCTCCCAAATAAATATTCTGACTGAGGGAGTAAGCGTAGTACACGTGCTCTTATTAGCTTTTTTATTATTTTTTTTATTTTTTTATTTTTATTTATTTTATTTTATTTTTAACGAAAATATATTGGCATTTGCACTTGGTACAGTCCACTTATGGTTATGCATCATATCCTACCCTACCCTAAACCACATGCCATGCTAGGGAGTGGCTTCTCAAACCGAGCAAATTAATTCAAATTATGTTATGTCGGAGCGGGTATGACATGCCGTGTCTAGCTTCTCATTTAAGATCGTAAATACATGTTTGGCTGTAAAAATACGTGAATACATACAACCAGTGACAACTAAAGCGCATAATATATGCGGTTCAACTCAAATGACTTATATGTTCATCGCTTGCCTGGACAAGAAAAATATCTAACATCACAATAAATCTCATAATTTTTGGTTTTGGGTTACAAGAGATATACATTTCTTTAAACATTAACACCGTTATTCCCTTCGGCACCATCTCCCCGGACCAACCAAACAACGCCTCGCCTCGCCTCGCCTCTAATAAATAGACTTTCCTCCCTTGTTCGAAAAAAAAGGTTGAGAACGGTTGAAATACGAAAATTAAAGCAACGAAAAGCCCATTGGATATAGGACCTGCCAAGGAGCTCTATGGATATCCCTTGACCTCGTAATTATTTGTGCCCTTCATTTCCTTGTATACATGCTACTGTGTAAAGTTTCTTCCCTGCTCCCACAAAAACATACATAGAGCACGTGTATTGTGCTCCCAAGCTCTACTTCCTTGGGAGCATAGTTTACTTCTACTCCCTCCGTTAGAAAACCTATTTGGGAGGAATTTTTCAATTTGAAATTTTGGAAACCACTTAATAATTATTCGATGATATTCTCAAAAAAAAAAATTCTTAGCATTTTAACCTCTGATCTCTTTTTTTTTGAACAGTAATGCACGACTTATCATTAATTTAAATCTAAAATACAAGATGTTACACAAGATTATATAAATGAAGCAACCAACAGAAAGGGAGTATGGAGTCCTCTTTTGGCAAGAATATCGGCATCTTCATTCGTCTCTCTATAACAATGTTGGACCGTTATCATAGAGGTTGACAAAATATCCCAAATTTGATGAAAAATAATCTATAATCTCCAAAGAATACACGTCTTTCTCTTATTACAAGCAACGACATTTGTCGAGTCTCTTTCGATAATCATGCCCCCTTCCAAAATGCATAGCAATTTCAAACCTTTTAATAAACCTCATGCTTCCGCCTTATTTGCTGTGTGATAACACAAGGACCCGAGTAATAAAATATAGTGTGACCCAAAATATTTCTGATGAGTCCACCATAGCCAATTGGCCTTGGATTGTTAAGTGAACTTCCATCAAAATTAAGTTTGAAGGAATTCACTGATGGTGGTATCCAAACGACCTTACTATGAGTGTTGGTGGTAACACTCATAGTCATCACTGCCAAGGGATTGCTAATGATATGACTTTTAGGAATAAAGCCACTATCCTTATGTGCAATGAACCAATCGGCTGCAACTACCAAAATATTTGATTTTAATATAGACAGCTATGTACTTATATTATTAAAGACTCTTCTATTTTTTTCCTTCCACGCACTCTAAACAAGGCTAACCTAAATAGATTTCCAAAGAATAGTTCCCATCTTCGAAATATCGGGTGTGATCCATTGGTCAAGAAGAACTCTGACATTTTGGGGCAAAAGTAATGATAGATTGAGGCATTACCGAGCTCAATCCCAAAGATATATAACAAAAGGGCATGAGAGAAAAAGATATTGTTAAGTTTCATCACTTGTCTTTGCATAGGATATATATATATATATATATATATATATTGGTGATAATAAACCCAATCTTTCTTAAGTTGTCAACAGTTGCTAATTTATCTTGGCACATGATCCATAATAATAGCGGCACTTTAAGATGCATATGCAATTTCTTAATCTTGAATAAACCAACATCCAACTCTCTCCAATTATAAGAAAATAATAGATTGTAGGTTGACTTAACTAAAAAATCTTCCAAAGAGGTAAGATCCCAAATAAGCTATCATATATATTTAGAGTCAAATATGTGTCATTCAATAATTCCAGCAATGTTTGATACTCCTCAATGAATCTGTCTGCACATCTCCTGTACCTACACGGAATGGACCGACAATATTAGTATAAACGCGCCCACTAGCCTCAATGACAGATGCTAGCGGGTTTAAAGCTTTTAAGAGAACCTCAGGGAAAAGGTATCTCAGTGGATTATCTCCAATCCATTTGTCAAACCAAAAGAGAGTGGATTCTTTATTCCCTATTATTTTTCGGAATTGCCATAGATACACAGATCTCTCATAGTCAATACCTCTCCAAACATGATACAAACTTGTATTGTTTCTTGGACTTTTAATGAGGCCAAAATTCAAATCCATTCCTCAAGTTGTGTATGGATCCTCCACCACCATTTTATTAAAAGTGCAGATTTCATATGTTTCATTCTCCTAACACTCAATCATCACTCCTTCGTTGGTCTACAAACTTTTTTTCAACTCACCAGATGAAATCTTTTCCTTCTTATGTCAACTTCCCATAAAAAAAATTTCATAATTCTCTCTAGTTGTTTTTCAACTTGTTTTAGCATCTTAAATAAGCACATAAAATATACTGGGAGGTTGAACAAAGTAGATTTAATCAACGTATATCTTCCCCCCTATAGAAAGAGTTTTAGTTTTCCAAGTGTCCAGTTTCTTGTCAAATTATTCCACCACCAGATCCCAAATTGATCTTAAAGCCTTGAATCCACTAAGGGAATTCTTAAATAAGTACAAGGTAAAGACTCAACCCCACAACCTAATAAATGTGCCCTTATTGATACTACTATTTGCGGACAGCCAATATCAATGAGCTTGGTTTTACTCAAGTTAACTTTAATTCCAGTTGAGAGTTCCACACTTTTCAAGAAAATCCATAGGCAATTGATTTCTTTCATCGGGGGATCACATAATATAATGGTATCATCAACATATTATAAATGTAATACTATAACATCATTATTACCAATATTAACACCTGATATGATCTTTTTCAATGTCAATCAGTTAAGTATGACATTAAAGCTCTCAGCTACCAAAATATATAAAAATTGTGAAAGAGGGTCCCCTTGTCTCAATCCTCTCGATCTTTGAAAAAAATAGTTGCTTTTCTATTAACAAAAATTGAAAAATAGGTAGAAGACAGACAACCATCAATCCACAATATCCACCTTGAACGAAAACCCATTTTAACCATAATACTTTGTAGTGCCCCTCAATCAACAGTATCACATGCCTTCTCAAAGTATAGCTTACAAAACTTTATAAGAAATTATTTTATACCCTCTATGCTCTTTGAGTGTCATTAGGAAATTTCCTAATTGTACCCTCTAGCTTACAAAACTTTCTATTCAATCTCGATATATTGTTTTTTTCAATCTCGATATATTGTTTTTTATTGATGTTAACCTATAGGTTGAAGATGTTATATTAGCAAAAGTTGGGGGCTTGGGGCCATAGATTTAACTCTAGGTGGGGTTTACCCAATAGAGTAAATGGATATTTTTCCATATATAGAGAGCAAGTATGCAATGGTCCTTCGGGGGTATAGTTTACTTCTACTCCCTCAGTTAGAAGATCTACTTGGGATGCTGTTTTTCAATCTGAAATTTTGGAAATCACTTAAGAATTACTAGATGTTGTTCTAAAAATATATATTTGAAATTTGTGTGTTCTAGCACAATTTCAATATTTAAAAATTGGATGGTCTGTATTAAATCTGGACACATTATTTTTTCTAGAGCATGGAAGGTACAATTAGGGAAAAAAATTATTGAAGTTAATTATGGTTGAAGAGGCTTCATCCCCAAAATTTGAGGTCCTAGAATTAATTCTAAGTAGGGTTTTACCAAACGAAGTAAATAGAGATTCAACTTCCTCGGGAGTAATATATTTTGGCAAGCCTTAAAACCTAATCGAAGATATTTTCAACACGAAAGAGGCCTGCACATGGGCTGGCTCATGGATCAACCATAAAGTGAAAAGTGAACTTGCCATTTTAATATAAGTATTCAAATGTAAATTGGTGCATTTTGCATAAGGTTGCAACTTTAAACAATCTAATTAAGGCGTACCTCTATATTTTTATCCTAAGATGTAATTTTGGTGTAAAACATTTTTAAGATTGCTTGAAAATATATTTCCAGTTCTAATCATAAAATTTAAACTTAAAAAATAGTTCAAATTAAGTGTATTTATAAACATATGAAAATCTTGAAACTGATCGGTTTAAATATGTCTTGCAAGTGCATTATTTTTGTTACTTGGACATCTTTTTCTTTTTCATATTCATATATCTTGATGTCGAGATGATCAATTAGAGGATTTTTTTAACATTAAATCAATATTTTCTAATGGATTTTTGAGGTGCAACCTTAATTCCACATTTTAAGGTTGCAACCTTATATAATATTTTTTCAATGTAAATATTGTATTTCATAACCAAATAACGATGGAAAAAGTTTAAATGTGTGCTCCCCTTCCAAAAATGTCTTAGAAATGGATTTAGAATTTGAAACATATCTTAAGCGATTCTAGTCTGTCTATGTGCATTTGGGTTTTAAATCCATGATTTAAAATCAAAAGAAAATTGCGCCATTGAGTAACATATTGTTTTTTTTAAATTTATCCACTTTAGAATCACAAGAAAATTATTTTAAAATATGAAAAATAAATTTTTTTTATCTAACTATTTTATTTGAGGGGCTACATTTACCATGTATGCTCGCATGAAAGCACATCATACTCCCTATTTCCTAAAATGTTTATTTTTGAGTGAGGTGACATGTTTGTGACCTAAAATTACGAACAGATTTATCGTTTTCTGAACGGTAAAATTACGAACAGATTTATCACTGCACACAATACGAATGAACGAATCGAAACTTGAAGTTCCAAATGGTTTCTGACTAAAAAAAACTACAAAGTGACCCTGGTTAAGAACTTGATGTTTTGAATTGGTCTTTTATTAAAAAAGACAAATGACCCAATTCAGAACTGAAGTTTTGAATCGATATTTCACTAAAAAAAATACAAGTGACCTAGCTTGAAACATGAAGTTTTGAATTAATATGTCACTCTGAAAAAATTGACCAATGGCTCAGGAGTTCAAGTTCCAAAAGAAGGTAAGATGGGATTTTTTTTCTAAGAAAAAAGAAAAAAAAGAGAGAGAAAAGTATACAATATGAAAATTTAAAAATAGTTTTAAAATACCACAAATTACATGAGATATTTACGAAAATATGAGCTCTTAAAACTCTAGATCTCACCATTCATCCAATAAATGATCTAAAGTCAAGTTTGGAGCAGTATTAAATCTCAAATATATTAAATCTCTTTTACGTTATATTGATTGACAAGAAAATACAATCTAGAAGTATATTGTTTATGAAATATAGTACATAACATGTATTGGAGCAGAAATTATGTTGGGGTATTGGAAAAGATTGAAGAGGTAAATTAATTTTAAAAAGTTTTGAAAAAAATAATAATTCAAGTATACTGATTTGACGATTATATGTGAGTGCACTCAAATAGTTTAAATTTATCAACTAACAATAGTAGAAAAAAAAAGAAAGAAAAATAAAGCCAACACCCAAATCCGTTTATTTTTCGAAACAACAGCTACAATTGTGTTGCAGAGTCCAAAAAATAAATATGGGCATATCTAAAAATAAACAATAGCTAATTGCAGAAAATGGGACTGCCAAAAGTATGGTATGGTGCTTTGGGCGGGGCCACTATATCTTTTTATTAATTAATACAAATGAAAGATTGTGAAACAATCAACAGAGCCGCGTATAAATATGGGAATAGGTTAGTAATTCGTACTAAAAATGATCAATTTTATGGAGTGACAATAAGTGCTATGCCTGCCTATGTACAATTACGAGTAGTGCTGTTTGGTATTTTAAAAGGGTATGGTTTGTATAGAGCCGAGGCTCTAAACAATCAAATTATAACCTAAGTTCAAATAGTATCGAGAAATGATGTTTCAATATTGAAAATCTTTGTGATAGTTTTAAAATATATTTTTATTTTTAATTATAAAATTTAAAGCTTCTAAAATAGTGTAGATTGAGTAGATCTATGAAAATTTTGAAAATTGATGGTCCAAAATGCATTATAAGATGCGATATTTTTAAAACTCGAAATCCATTTTTTTCTCATGTCCATGCATCTGGATATCGAGATGATTAATTTGAAGGTATTTGGGAATCAAACAACCTCTTCTAGTGAAATTTTGGAGGTAGGCTCTAATTTGATTGTTTAGAGCCTAGGCTCTATATAAACTTTTCTCTTTTAAAAATCTTCACTTGATATATAGGTTATTTAATTTCTCTATAATTTTTTAGAAAATTTTCTCAATTTTTTATACTTGAAAAAAACAATCGAGGGGGCTGCTAGCTCAACACTGATTGACTCACCAACCTGACTTTTAGAACGCTGGTGCTTTTCACCTGGGGTGTCAAGAAGAGCCAAGCCTCGATAATACTTACCAGGCTTGACAAGCTAAGATTGAGCCTAGCTCATTTATTAAATATTTTAAGGGAAAATTATAGATATCCCAATGAACACAACTTTCTAGCATACCCCCAATACTATTTAAACCCCTGGTTTTTTCACCTCTTTTCTCTCTCAAGAAAAAAAAAATCAAGCCAGCTAGGGATAATATACACTGAATAGGCTTTAATGGGGGCCAAAAGCTGGTCTGACACACCATGTGTCAGATTGGCTTCATTGTTTAAAATGAAGCCATCCAACATTCCTCTTTATTGGAGAATAGATGTAAGTCCACACATTATGTGCTAGACCACTTCATTTTCAAAAAAATAAAAATAAATAAATAAATGAGAGGTGGCATGATGAATCTTTCAAAAGAACTTTTTTATTTGGGGTGGGTGTAAAAATAAATATTATTTCATTATTCGAACTGATTGGTTTAAGGGGAAAAAAAAGTTCAAAAAAAATTCAAAAGTTTAATTTCCAAAGAGACTTGTTAATAGTTTCAATTTGGAGTTTGGAAGTCTAATCATATAGAAATTTAGAAAAAATATAAAAATAGGTCCATAACCCTATATTACAGCATATGGGGCATGGCTTTTAACTCAAAAAAGAGATATTAAGTAAATTCCCTAATAATTATGGCACATGTTCCTTTAATAATTCTCTCATCGAGCTCTGCAATCTCTTTGTAACGTTTGAAAATTGAAACTTTTATGTGGTAGGTTGGAAATCATTAGAATTAGAATGATGAAGGTTAAAATTGGTTCCAACAAACAAGCATGATCCCGCCACTAAATAAGTGGTAATACCAGTGATATGCAAAGCTTTACGCAATTACGACTCTCATGGAAAACAACAAATAACTTGGAGTTATCAAATGGACAAAGACACATCGTTTCCACTCGCGCATGGCCCGTGAAACCAAAGGTCAACGAAACTCCCCATGAGAGAGAGAAAGAAACCTCAGGGGGGAGATTGAGAGAGAGAGACTTCGTCAACCAGCTGACGTTGGAGGTAAGAGAGAGAGAGACTCAGATAGGGACTTCTTCAACCACCTGACGTTGCATTCCTTCATTTTAATGTTTGGGTCTTCATTTTTTTCTCCAGTCTCTTGCTCTCGTCTTTGGGTGGTTCTGCGATTAAGATCCCTCTCTCTTGCGATAAGGTTTACTGGGTTTCTTCAGTATAAGGTGAGTGTTTGTTAGATCATGTCACTCGATATTGGTCTCTCTTGATTTTATTGGAGTATTCGCATCTTGGGCTTTTTTTTTTTGGTGTTAATACATTGTCTGCCATGATAAAATGATTATCTATCCTGTTTTTTAGGGAGTGATTGAGGCCTCCTCGGAGTTATCGTAAACTTTTTATGGTTGTAGAAATTACATGACCAATGAACTCTGGAATAAAGGTATGGGGCAGTTGGGTAGTTGCAGAGTTGAGCTGCTGATATGATTGTGCAATTGGTTTTGATTCATGAACTTGGGCTGTCTTAAATGTTCATGGAAGTGGATTTTTGGTGAATTAAGATTGTAGGAGAAGTTTTTCTTGAAACAATTTGATGGAATCAAGTTTATAGCTCCAAACTTTAATGGGAAAACTTTTGTCTTTGGTCGTTTGAAGTATGTTCAGATCTCAGCAATGGTTGGAAATTGTTACAAGGACTGCTTTATGCTTGGAAAGTGGATGGAGCTGTTTCTAGGATTGGAAATTCTTGTCAGGATTTGTATTGAGCTTCATTCGTGAGTTGATTAAAAAGTTGATGGAAGTGGGTTTGTGTTGAATATCTGTTGGAATTTGATTTGTGATTGGAATTTCTAATTATGATTTATCTGGAAAGTAGACGAAGGATCATAATTGGAAAGTTTTATAGGAACTTAGGAATTTGAATTGCATATTGTATGGAAGTTGGTAAACTATTATTTGTAGTTGCAAACTTTTATGGGTATTTATCACCTAGTTTTAGTACGTTTGAAAGATCAGTGCTTTTCACGTCTTACTTTGTGACTAAACAGATTCTTGCATACGTGAATCATCTCTGATGTAAAGTTCCTTTCTTTTTTTCAGTTATCAAGCAAAACTGATCTTGTGGTTCCGGAATATCCATTGCACCAGTGAGTTATCCTAAATGACTCCATATGATTGCCTATCACCTGATCATCTATTGCTTGCCTCACATTTTTACTATATGATGGATTAGTAGACATCCCTTGCTCAAAAGCAAAAGAAAGAATAAAAAAAGGAAATCATTTGAAATCTGTTGAGATGTCAGTTTCCATGGCTGGGGGCATAACTTCCCTCAGCATGGACCTTTTTTATGACATTCTGAGGCGTCTAGATGGCGCAACTCTAGTCAGCGCTGGGTGTGCATGTGCAGATTTTTGCTCAATCTCAAGGGAGGAGAGGATATGGGAGAATGTGTGTTTCTCATTGTGGCCTTCAACCAAGAGAGAGGATGTCAGTAATTTGATCAATTCTCTCGGTGGGTTCCGAAAGTTTTACGCTGATTGCTTTCCTCTCATTGTCAACAAGGACGTTCCAGTCATTCAGTGGGATTCTGATCTCGAATTCGAATTCGATTGGTCGGAGGCTGACTACTATGGTGACTATGATGATTACGGCACGGTCTCCCCTTCTGATTTCGTTTCTATTGTAGATGTGAGGTACAAAGATAAAGCACTTTATTCAAAGGTTATATGGGGTATCCCTGATTCTGATGATTTCCATGGTTGGTTCTACAATTGCCCATTCAGAATTGATCTCATTGGCTACTCAAATGAAGATGATAACCATGAAGGTGAGATCACCCTCTCCGTCGCCGATGGGCTCCCACCAATTGCATCCATAGAGAGAGAGAGGAAAGATGGGAAGCTTTGGAAGGAGCTTCGTGATGGGATCCGGCTAAGTTGGATCATTGTCAATAAAAAAATGAAACAGGCTGCTAACCTTGCTAGCTGGACCCCTCTTGGAGGGCAGAGGCACTGGCCTACGGAGAAAGATTTCCTGATACGTTTTGGATCCATACTTCCAGCCAAAGATATCCTTCCTTGTCAAGTTGTAGAGTGCATCCTTGTATTGAAGTGTAGGGTTGTGACTACTGGAGAGGGGGAGGGGGAGGGTAGTCAGACAACCCTCAAAATAACTGAGCTAAGCATGCAGTTAGAAGATATGGAAGGTTCCCATGTGAATGGAAGGAACAGCTTGCTGGTCCTAGAAAAGGCACTGAGCTGCTGTAGAAGCAAGAATTATAGTGAGGTCCTAGAGTCTTGCCATAGGTATTCCAAGGCACAGAGTGAGTTGAAGGAGGAAAAGATAAGAAATGAGAGCCGGCTTGATAGATTATGTATCTTGAGTGGAATTGCTGCTTTTATCACCTTTTGGTACTGCATTTTGTAAAGTCAAATTGGTCTGTTTAATGAGATAATGTTTTTGTTTGCCAATCTAGGTTTTGCACATCTTGTTGATTGGACCGGTATCGAAGCATCTAAAATGATGTTCTTGTTCAATATGTTTTTAGGATCCCATTCAATGAGCATTGTCATATTGGATTAATATAGGTACTTCTGGTCTTGAGATTTGATCCTTTTTGCTAGGCCTTTTGTAGTGTTCCTTGTATTGTCCAATGCATTGCTAAATCTTACCGTTCCAAATTATATCTGCTTTAATGTCACCTTTATGTTATCTTTAGCCCATTTCCTATCATTGTTTGATGATGTGGTGGTTGCAAGAATTACTTGTACATATCATATTCCATCCTTCTCCTTCCCATATTTCTACACAGAAGGCTGTCACTAATGTGCAGAAAGCCAGAAAGTTCATGTATTGTTTTTAATCTGTTAAAAATGATCTTGCCATGAACTGAACTTTCTTTAACATATTCTCTGTGTTCATTCAAGGGCTTCATTGATTTTTGTTGCTACTGCCTGTGAAATTTCTTTGTTGGAAGCTTAAAGATTCTGGACATTAGTACACTGTATTGATGAATTTTCTTTTCTGATGACGGATGAGTTTTGTTACCTTTAGAATAAGGCAAGGACTTGCTGATTATGCCATCTCTTATGAGTTATGAGCACATCCTAGTTCTGCTTAAAGGGAATGACCATTAGTTGGAAGCAAGTAGATTTAAGAACTTTCCTCGTCTCAGTGAACCCAAAATTTTTTTAGGAGGTCCTTGTACTCCATTAAGCACTAAATTTGTTCAAAATTGATCTTTTATGTTGATAAAGTTTCTGTCTAGAATGGTAGATCAGAAGTGTGAGTTTCCCTTTATAGTTATAATTCACGCCATTGTTTGCTCAATAGGTTAGGCTCATCTCCTTCATCCACTGCTGAGTACAGATAGTGGAGAACTGAAGATGGCATCTAGCATTTTGTTTGTCTGATATATGAATTACAATATACAATCCCAAATAATATATTGTAAGCACATTAAAAACGAGGTAGAGAAAAAGGTATGGAATGACAGCCAAACATGTGTGGTTCATCAGTGCATATGACTACATCCATTGGCAAACAGTGAGTGTTAAGTAAACCTGGGTGGTTACATCTCACAGAGCTAAAGCAACTCAAACTTTTACTTGCAGCCACATGCCTTCTAGCAATCAGTCTTTGAATATTTGTCTTACAACCTAAGGTTCTTTTCTTTCTGTCTACATGTACTTCTCATTCCAATAAAAGTATCTCCCATGTAAAAAGTACATCCCCAAGTGATGCTTCCTCCCTCCCACTAAAGATACGTAAAAGAGATGTTGATGCACGTAAGAAGTTCTCAGAAGAAAGCGTGACATTCCCCTTGGAATCCCACCTTGGGCCTGGGCCTTATACTCCTCCTTGTGGGCCTTAAACTCTTCTAGAATTAGAATCCATGGTATTCACTTCTAATTTTATACACCCCCAGGATTCACCAAATCAAACCCTACAATCTCCCAGGCTTTCACATCTCTTAGGCCGTCTAGTGTTCTTCCACAGTGCCGACATAAGACCCTGCATCTTTTTTTTTCTTTTTTCTTTTTTTTTTAAACTGTTAACTGTGCTATATTGAAGAAGAGAAGTGTACAAAAAGATGTGTACAATAGGCACTCCACAAAGTGGTGGCCGTATACAAAAAATGGGGAATACCGAGTACAAACGTACAAACTTATACAAAGATACAATGGTTCACTAGGCGTAATAAAAGTGTTCCCAAAAAACCAATCATGATTGAAGAGCTTCGTCCTTAGCCGGTGTGTCCGCTTGGGCGTTGGATTCCCACCAGATATGCCTCCAATAGACGACTGTATCCATGCAAAGGTGAGGAATCTCGTCAAAAATTGGGGCGAGGTACCAGGGCAGGGGGAAGAACCAGAGGCACAGGAGATGACGTTCTGCGCGCCGCCTTCAACGATCAGCGGCTGACCCCACAGGGGGTCAAAAAGTTTTGAGGACTGCTAGGAGGGACAGAGCTTCAGTTGACTGGGAGTCTTCATGGCCCAAGTGGGTTGAGAAGTAAGCCAGCGTGAGGCCAAGGTGGTCCCTGAAGAAAGCTCAGCTCCTGCCGGTCTGGGGTTGTCTAGGGAGCACCAAACGAAGTTGAGTTTGGTCTGTCCCAAAGGGGTGGTGACCAAAGGGTGAACTGGGAAGGACGAGGAGAACAGTTGAGAAGCATGGATTGCCTATTGGGGATGAAGGTGGAGGAGGGGAAGCCCTTAAACCTCTTGTGGTTTGAGGCCCAGAAAGTAGCCGAAGACGTGATTTTATGGAAAAGAGCCGGGATCGAGCATTGTTGCCTCTGAAAATTCTTGCATTTCTTTTTGTCCAGATCACCCACATCGTGGCTGCTACCGAAGCTTGCCACAACATTCTACCAGCCTTGGGCCAGGGGCAGGCGTGGTGAAGCTTGTAGAGGGCCTGGATGGAGGGGGGGGTGACCCAATGCCATCTGAAGTGTTGAAGTAACAATCTCCAGAGGTGTTGAGCGAGGTGGCAGTGAAGAAAGAGGTGGGGGTTGGTTTCTTCAGCTGCTAGCAACATGGAGCACCTGTTGGGGATAGGGATACCTCTCTGTTGCAAATGGCCAACTGTAAGGACTTTTTCAGAGAGGGCAATCCATATGAGGGCTTTAATTCTAGGGGGAGCAATAAAAGATCAGGCCAGGGCCACAACAGAGGTAGGGGAGTGGGGGAAAGTAGGTGACAGGAGCAGCTGTTTGTAAAAGGAGGAGACAGAATGAACCTGAGGGGGAGGGGGTCCAGATAACATTATTCGGGCCTGAAATGGCCAAGAAAGAGGAGTGGGGGAGAGTGAAGAGGATAATGAATTCAGAGGTTTCAGAATCTGTGAGGAGCCTCCTGAAGGAGGGAGTCCAGGCTCTGGAGGAGCCTGAGGGGAGCATAGCCTCGATAGCCGAAATGTTCTGGTCAAGGGCGAGGGAGAAAAGGGATGGAAAAAGGTCTCTAAGAGGGGTGTGTCCCAACCAAAGGTCTAATGAGAAGCGAATGCAGCGACCCTCCTGAGGATGGAACCTAATAAGGCGTTGGAAGGAGGTAAGGGAGATCAAAAAGGACTTCCAGGCACCTGAGATCCTACTCGAAGGTCTAGGTGAGGGGAGCCAGGATTTGGGGTCAAGACTGTATTTGCTTCAGATGACTTGGATCCACATAAGGTTGTCTTGGGTAGCCAGTCTCCACCACCATTTTTCCCCAACAAAGCTGTGTTTTTCTTTCTCAATTGCCGGATGCCCAAACCCCCAAGGTGCTTGGGTTGGCAAACTTTCTCCCAGGAAATAAGGTGAAACTTCTTCAAGTTGGAGTCTCTTGCCTAGAGGAATTTCCTCATAAGCTGCTCCAGGCGGGAACAAACCGCCACCGGCATGGGGGTATTGGCGAGGGTTACCTTAATGAGGGTAGTTCTACCGGCGAAGGAGAGGAAACGGCCATTCTAACCTGTGAGGCAGTGATCCACCTTGTCGATAATATGAGACCATTGGCATTTCTTCTGTTTGACCAGGCCAAGGGGCATGCCTAGGTAGTTGGTGGGGAGTTCCTCTACCTGGCATTCCCAGCTCAAGGCCAGGGAGAGAGTTTCTTGAGGGCTCAAAGCTACGCCAATCATCTTGGACTTGGCCTTGTTGACTTTGAAGCCTGTGGAAAATTCGAAGCACTTGAGAAATAGGCGAAGAGATTCTAATTCCCGGGGGAGGCGCCAAGGAACACAAGGGGGTCGTCTGCACACTGTAGGTGGTAATGATCAGCCCCCGAGGGCAGCTTTTGAACCCAGTAAGGCGGCTAGACAGAAACATCTGGGAGATTGATTGGCTAAAAACCTCTGCCGCAATGGCAAAGAGGAAAGGGGAGAGGGGGTCACCCTGCCTGAGTCCCCTAGAGGCTGGGAAGTAACCTTTCGGTGAGCCATATATAAGGATGGAGATAAGGATGGAGAAATGGGGGTGCAAGTAGCACCCTTGCATCCACAATCTCCATTTATAAAACTTTGCATCATTAAAATTGCAATTTTGCTTGGTTGGACTCTTCTTATGCTTTAGTTATAATGCGGAAATGATCAGGGAGCATATAACTAGTTATCACTAATATACATGACCCTGAATTGTTAAAATTGCAATTAATGCATTGATTGAACACTTCTTAAACTTTACTTTTAATGGAGAAATGATCAGGAACACATATCTAGTTTATTAGTTTATATGCTTTTGGGATTGTTACTGGTGAATGAATCATTATCCTAATTAGTTGGTAACAAGACATATAATGAGTATCCCAGGAATTATCTCAATTACCATTTATAGTAACGACAACATTTCTGAAATGTACTATGAGAAACATGGAACATTCTGATTTGAGCTATATTCTGTTATTTTATGGAAGTACTGAACTCGTAAATCAGGGGTTATAAAGCTCTATAATAACTACACTTGTCAGGGGTTATAAAGCTGTAAAATAACTACACTTGTATATATTTATATGAATCAATGAAAACAGCAACTAACCCAACTAAAAGAAAAAAACAAAGATGGAATTAGTAAGCTTTTGTTCAGCATTGTTTGGTCTGTGAGAAGGAGCACCTTTAAAATGAAACTCTATTTGCAGCCTATGTTCTAACTCTTAAGAAATAATGCCTTTCCCTCGAAAGATTTTTGTATACTTAATTGGAACTGAGGATTTTATGCATTTTGTATGACTCACTTGGCTTGGAATGAATTGCGACAATTGGAAGTTTGTCATGCCTTTCATGTACTAGGCCTTTAGACATTGCTGGTAACCTAATTGTCATGGGTCTGTTCAACATCACTTTTTGGCCATCAGAATTGGATTGATAAAGCTTTCATTTAATCATGGAGTTATCAAAACATTGTAAATCTTGATGGCAACGAATACATTTCTCTCTTGCACTGTTTGGCAGTTTGGACAACCAATACCTACCTCAACTACCCAAAGAGTGAAACATTGTTTATCAAAATACATTCCTGGGACTTCGATTCATTTTTCACTATGAGGTTTGTAGTTGCTAGTTCTCGAATTTATCTTCGCTTAACTACTTTTGGAAGTAGGTTTACCTTAACAATCGGGGTTCCCCTGTGACATCTCCACTCTTAAACTCATATCGAATTGGTCAGGGCTTCATGCATGCATGGAATTTATGTGGTTGCAGTATCCAAATATTGTGCGAGTGTAATGTCATACATGAGCTGTTCTTACATAAATTAAAGCATCTATCTGTTTCTTGTGGTTACCTATTGATTCAGACCTTTATGTTCTTGGAGCCAGATGTTCACTGTTTGTTATGTAGGTAGCCTCTGTAATTCACCTGCATCAATCCCACCAACCTGAAGCTGTCCATGGAGATTTTCGTAAGTAGAGGCACATCTTACGGTTTCCATGGATTTGAAGTGCAATAGAACCTTACGAAGTTTGTGTTGTTGACCATGTCTCTATTGCTCAACTGCTAGATTCATGGTTCTATGAAGGAGACTCAAAGGTTTTAAATCCTTGCTTCCCTAAAGTAGTTCTGTCCAATAAAATTGTTATCCTTTTGTATATTTTCAGGCCCATTATAGTTATCATAGTGTAGTAACTTTGCTGAGAAGTCAAGAGACGTCCATAAGGATGATGTTTCATGTCGCATTCTGTACTCAAATCATATTTTGTTGAAGATATCGTTAGCTGCACACTAAGCTCTTTTAGTAAAGAAGTAACTTGATTTATTTTATGGGTTAGAGTTGGCCACACAAATTGAACTTCAGCACCACAGCTGAAGTATTATGTCATTGTCCTTTTGGCTTCCACATGGTATAGAAGATGCCATTGTCAGCTCCACTTGATTTGGACTCTTTGAAGACATTGTAGTGCAGTCTGGTTGTGTTCATAGACAATTTTAATCATACATTGGAATTCCAACGCTTATAATTTACAAAGAACGTCATCATCATCTGAGGTTTATCCCAACTATTTGGGGTCGGCTACACGGATCTTTTTTCGTAATTCCGCTATATCAAATACCATACCTTCAGTTAGACCATTAGTCACCATATCTCTATTAACTTACAAAGAAAAATATCAAATATTAAATTGAGACTGACATATTTTTTTAGTGCATGGAGAGAATCAAGCCATCTAAGAAATGGAAATATGGTTGGTGCATGTAAAATGGGAGTCCCAATGTTAATAGGACTGGTAGGGGTTGAACATGTCAGGATGCTGGTCTGGCTCAGACTGGCTGCATCCGGTCAGTTTTGAGAAATAATACCTTTTTGAAGCATTTTTTAGGCATAGTGTACCTAAATGAATGTTCTTTCTTGTAGTTATTTGTTTGGGTAAGTTGTTCCTTCATACACCTATGTCAGTATAAGAAATTCAGACTCGGTAGCTGACTCGGTCACTACCAAACTGAGTCTAATGAGCAGTTTTTGCAAATTTGTGTGAAAAATTTAAAATAATTTTTAGTGGGAATTGAACCAGATCGTCACTTAAACCATATCACTATGAGACCACATTGGAAGAGACCATGTACCTTTCAAATCAAGACAAAATCACATAAAGAAAAAAAATCAGGCATGTCCCAAGTTTTGCATTTATAATACTCACCCGTATGGTGAGTTTTAAGTCTTTTTGGGTGACTTTTTGTGACTCAAAACGATTTTTCATTCACTGCCTTGGCCCTTGAGCACTAAACTTAGTGTAGGCTCGAATGGCTGCATAATTTATATCCAATTCCAATTCCATGACACACAAACCAATTATAGCTCAATTAGCTGCCTATCTTGGGCGGTTTCTGCATTGAATTTCATTGAGGCAGTGCTTCTTCAGCAGGAAGAATATGTGCCAGTCCCTCTTATCTATAATAGGAATACAAAGTGTGTTTTCATTTGGAATAGATTAAGATGCATTCAGTAGCTGGTGAAGTGAATGGTGGTGCGCACCATGTATACAAGCCTTGTAAAATTTTCAGGATTATGAATGCATTTGTGCTTTGAATGTGGAAATATTTTATCAACATGTATTCATTATACATCTTTCTTATCAATTGTGTAATAGGAGGACTCTTATATTATTGTGCAAGCTTTCTATGTGTCTTCACATGCATATAATTTTTATTTGTCATATCGAACTATCTGACCTTGATCGAATAGTTAGGAGTGAACCGAAAACAATGTCAAACCTACTTATAGCTTAACACGCACAATTGTGATAATATGTGATATTATTCTCGACTTAGTCTCAGCCATTTGATCTTGGGCCTCCAAACATGTAAATTATGTGTTTCAGAGACATAAGTAACATGCATCACCACGACTTCCCATTCTTAATGGAAATGCCATCCGAATGAATTGTGGGTCCTGTTGTTATTAAGTGGGATTTTAGTGGGACCTCCAATTTGTTTCAAATGCATTGGGAATTCGGCATATGGAATTGCATGTATGATGCAAGCTGCCTGGAAACATGATATCACTCTGTTATCTTAAGCACAGTGGTACATCCCTGGTCTAGATGAGAATTAGTCGTTTTCTTGTGTCTCTTTTAGAATGAGATTCATATTCAAACTTGAAGTAATGAGCATATTAATGTGAAATTTTGGGAAGTGAACAAGGATTCATAACTAGTTTTTTCGGATCATGGAACCCTCCCCCCCCTCTCTCTCTTTCCGTCTCTTCTCTACTGAAAGAGATAAGAACTTGTGATACTTTATATTGTTTGTGCCCTTTATTTGTTGGGAATGAATGGCCCTCAACAGGCCTCATCATTACTTCTCCATGTGTAGCACTCAATAGTTGAGGGACAAAATGGGGAAAGTCATTGAAACCACAGGAATTGGGGGCCATTGTTGATACCCAAGTCTAGTTTTAAATCATTTGCCTCCAAATATCTTTGTGTGCAAAAACAAGGGAGAAGAGACACCGGAAAGTTACAAAAGCTAAAAAACAAAGAGGAAATCAATTTGGAGTCTTTTTCACTATTTATCAAACACCACTTTACTAGATTCCCTTTGTATATAAATCTATCTTCACTTTTGTCTGTCTTGACCTTTTTGCAAAACCAAATATACTTACAAAAAACCATTGAAATGGGTACTTGAGTTGTGCATGTGGGACCCAACTCCAGTCTCCGAATTTCGGTAAAAACTTAATTGAGTGAAAGTCACGTTTGGTTGTCGTCCACTCCAACATACATAAAAAAGAAAACAATCGAATGCAAATAGATTAGGACAGACGAATGTTAGTTATATAGAATAATAGAGGTCAATGATGAGGTTAAAACCCTAATGTTGTAGCTTACCTTCCAATATAAGGAAGATAAACTACTTATTGAATTTGTGAAACAACAATGATTCAACAATCTATGAGCTCAGTCACTTCTACTCTCTTAAAAACAGCGATATAGTGTTTTCTAATGATTGTTTACAATAGCCAAAAGATTTTATGCTCTATTGGGAGTATGCTGTCCATTTACTCCCTGGGTTATACACTCTAAGCACATGATAAAATAATGTCTCAAGATTGAATAGAAACCGTTTTAGGAAATTCAATGCTTTTTTTTTTATTATTGAGAACAATCATCTCGTGATTCTAATCCGGTTAGCAAAATTTTAGATTGAAAAAATCCTCCCAAATAGGTCATCAGACCAAGTGACTATAAATAAATTATGCTCCCAAGGGAGCTTAGTATATGTGCTCTTTACAATATTTGAAAGAAGAAAATACTGTTTCTTTTGAGCATGTATTTTTGTAATTTACTTATTTTTGTGAGATTTTGTAATTTACTTATTTTTTTGAGATATTATATGCTACTGGACATGTTTGGTCTCAGCTAGTACCCTCAGTTAAGGAATGCACTAATCAGCCATCTTTTCTTGGGGTTTGAGGAGTTTTTTTTTTGAGCTAACGATGGGCCGGTCGGCCCAGCCCTTAAAAAGTAGGGCTTCAGTTACACAATATTGCCTCAGGATCCGAGCCACCACAACCCAAGTGGTGGGTTGGGCTGGGGCTATGGCCAGCCAGCCAGCCCGGTTTTCCCCTTATTGTTTTCACTTTTTGTTTTTCTAAATAATCTATTAGGGCTGGGCCAAATGGGGCCTAGTGAGGACCAAGCCTAGGTTGGCCCTATAGAGACCCAGGACTAGCTCAAGCCGGGGTCTGGTCCAGCCCATCGGCAGCCCTAGGGGTGCTTCCAATATTGGGAAAATTTCAAAAAACCTCCAAGACTATACTTTCTATACAATTTACTCCCAACCTAACTTTTTCTCTCACTTTTGCTTCAAAATAAACTTTCTATACAAATACCTCCCCAAGGGAAAAAGTTTATCTTCTTTAGACGGAAATACCCTTCCCGTACACAAAAATCAATTTGGCCAAATTTGACATTGACTTTAGGACCCCAATATCACATTACCGGAGTGCACCATCGCATTGCCGGACCCAATATTCCAGAAACTAAAGTTTCGAACCGCACTAAAACACCTACCGGACCGAAACTGAGTACTGTCGAACAGCCCTTTGCAACTGACGAAGCTCTATAAGTTCTACTGCCGAACTGCCCTTTGCAACTGACGAAGCTCTATAAGTTCTACTACCGGACCGCCCTTTGCAACTGTCGAGCCCTATGAAACCAAAACTTTTACTACCATACCGCACTTACACAATGTTGGAGCCCTGTGACTCCAGAAGTATATATCTTGTCGGACCACACTTACACAATACCAGATCCCTATGACTTCAAAGTGTTCCACTGCCAGACCATACTTACATAGTGTCGGAGCCCTGTGATTCTATAATGTTCCACTGCCAGACCGCACTTACACAGTTTCAAAGTCCTGTGACTCCAAAGTGTTTCACTACCGAACTGTACTTACACAGTGCCAGAGTGCTTGATAAACCGTAAGACTGCACTTACACAATGTCAGAGCCTTGTGACTCCAAAGTGTTCCATTGCCGGACCACACTTACACAGTGTGGGAGCCCTATGACTCCAGAGTATTCCACGGTCGGAGCCCTGTGATTCCATAAACTCTTTCTTTTAGACTGCCCTCACATATTACTGGACCATTCTCTCTCTCTATCTCTCAACATTTTTTTTTTTTTTTCCTTTTTGCTTTTCGGTGGTGTTATATGTTAGCTAATAATAAGGACTACTAGAATTAAGTGTTGCTGTTAGGTAATGGTGACACTATTTTTTAAGTGGCAAATGGATTTGATGGCTAAATCCGTTTTGTAATCACAAATAATTTGCAATAGAGATGCAGTTTAGGGAGAGAAACCAAGTACAATTTGTAATAGAGATGCAGTTTAGGGAGAGAAACCAAATAACATCATCATTAAGAAAGAACATACATATCCAACTATCTTTAAACTATTTCTAAAAATATATATATATAACAAATTAAAAAATACTTATCAAGCTAAACTTCAAAATGCATAACAACTATATCCTTTATTTAACGAAAATTTTTTATATAAGGATGCTACCTTATAATGTAGAACTACGGATGGCCCTAAAAAATCCATCAGAAAAAAGTAGTTTTAATGTTGAAAAATGCTTTGGATACTGTATAAGTGCATATCAAACATTTGGACACTTATCAAGCGTGTCCCCCAACAAATAGAACGCTAATCCTCTTATCCTTGATAAAATGAGGAATGAAAAGCCTGGGACCATCTCGTACGTATTATAAATAGGAAACTATTTGGTGATCCCTGATATGCAATTTATATGGCTTGATTGGAAATTTGACAAAGAGCAAGTAAAAATGTCGTATATTGGCCACAATTATTTTCGCTATAGCTAATGTGTTATGTTGTTATTAGTTCATTACAAGTTTTTCGATCAAAATTAGATAGTTGTTATTATCCTAATAGGACTACTTGGTACTAAATTGGTTAGGGATTTGGTCTAGTTAAAATAAGTCCAGCTACTAGTTGAATAAGTTGGATAAAATCTTAAAAAATATATATAAAATAAAAATACTTATTCAAAACATAAGACATATTATAATGGAAAAAGTTTATATAAGGCTGCAACCTTAAAATGTAGAATTACAGATACACCTCAAAAATCTATTGGAAAATGTTGTTTTAATGTTGAAAAACCCTCCAATTGATCATCTTGACATCGAGATGTATGAATATGAAAAAAAAAAAAAAAAGATTTTGAGTCCTAAAAATAGTGTATCTTACGGCATATTATCTAGACCGTTCGTTTTCAAGATTTTCATATGTTTATAAATCTACTTGATTTTAACCATTTTTTGAGTTTAAAATTTTATAATTAAATATAAAAATAGATTTTCAGATAATCATAATAATTTTTTACACCAAAATTACGAAAAAATTTGGAGAATCGTCTCAATTAGATTGCTTAAAGTTGCAACCTTCTAAAACCACACTCTATTAAAATACATAGGTCCAACTTTATTTAGTCGGTGAAAACGATTGGTCCGACGGAACAAATAGGTCAAAGATTATCTGGATCATGTCTGGATCGATTGCGGTTTTGCAATTTTGAACCCATACAAACACGTTAAAAAATGATGTTATAGAGACCTGACGCGTCGGAGTGGTGTTAACGTCGTTGTCATTTTATAGAGTTCAAGTCAAAAGAAAATGTTTTGTCATTGAAGAGGACCCTATTGGCTCGAATATCCATTGCTTTTTTATATATATTTTCAATAAAACAAAATAATATAATCATTGAGCCGTGTTCTATCTATTTAAGTTACCTACAAGAATTTTGTTCTTTATCAAGAATCGTATTTTCAATAAGATCATAAGTTATTATATCTTTTTTCACTATCTCAATCCGTTCTTTTTAGGTCTTTTTTTTGTCTTTTTAAAGCCTTTTACTTGAACCAAATTGTCCACTTTAATCAGTATTGTATTGCATCTATGTTGCACATGACAAACTTTTCTAAGTCTACTTTTCATTGTAGCTGGTGATACAATAGAAGTGATAATAGTATAGCATATTAGTTGTAGTTTCAAAAATAAAAAAGTGTTAGTGAGTTAGGGGATGCATCGACTATCAAATATTCAAGCCCGAGAAAGGTTGGCCAGAAAGAAGAATCCAACGAAAACTAAAAATGAATGGTATTAACATTTTTAAAAAAATTATCATTTTTAAACTTTTTAAACTTATTATTATTATTATTATTATTATTATTATTATTATTATGGTTGAAATTATAGGTCCCTGAAAACTTGGATTAAGAGTCCATCTCTAAGTTGACTTTTGGAAGGCTGAAACATGTGAATAGGCGAGTCTGACGGATCCTTTAAAAATATGGCTTGTAATAATGTATAACATTACTAATAATGAATCGATGGGAGTTAGCCTTAACAAAATATATGCATCATGTGCATGTACGAGTATAGAGGCTAAAAGCCCCCCTATGAACGATCTTCCAAGAAAGCACTTCTAATTTTTTATTTTAAATGGTTGTGCTTTTGTCTAGAGCGTAAGATGATATTGAGTTTTATTTTTTTAGTCTAGCGGTTAAAGGTTATTTGTCTAAAATAAAAATAGAACTTCAGACGTCATATTCGGACCCCTACTATCCTGGCCACATAGCTACAAGTCCACTCCTAAATATCTATAAGATATGATCATATTGAATTTTATCATACTCATCGCTCATGTATTCCCCATTTATTTGTTGAGAAATGTTTATACATTATATATACTGTTCAATGTTGATACAAGAAGTTCCTAATCATCATTAAATGCCAAATAGGGAGACCAGGACTGGAAAAAGTTGGAAACGTTATTTCTTAGTCATGTTCTAACTAGAAGCAATTGAGAATTTCTTAGATCAAAAGCAAATCCATTTATTAGATACTTTCATGGATGCAGAGGACAATGCACTCGAGAGTAGTGTTTTTCGATTTGGTGAGAAAAATGAAGCAATTTGATATTTCGATCTCTTCAGAGGAAAACTTTGATTTTTTTTTAAATAATATAAATAAATTAGATATTTATATATAAAAATGTATTAAAATAAATATATTAAAATGTACTAAAAATAAAAAAGTAAAAATAAAAATAAAGAAATTTTATTTTTATATAGATATTTCTTTGCTTCGGTTGAAGCTATTTAAAGCTGCAGCACCAGGTTTTTGCTTCGCTTCGGTCTAGGCCTAAAATTCGAAAGCTTCAACCTCTTCAGTCGAAGTGAAGTGACTCTGACAACACTGACAAAAATAGAAAAATACAATGTTATGTAATATTACGTCTTGTGATGTTATAACTTATAACTCAGTGTTTAATGAATGTAAACCATGCACAGAGAAATCGCCGATTCAAATCAGGATCGTCAATTAGGCAATTCCAGTTCTAAAAACCGCATAAGGGCTTCGATTCTTTGAATTTTTTGGCCTCTTCACTTAAATACTTTGCTCAATAAAGGAATCACCCAAGTTCGACTAGGGGAATCCAAGTGAGACTAGAGCCCGGCCTGATTTTGATTACTAAACATCGTATCGGAAAATCAAAGAAAGTAAAAGTTTATATAAGGTTGCAACGTTAAAATGTAGAGCTACAAATGCACCTCAAAAATCCGTAAGAAAAGATAGTTTTAATGTTGAAAAACCTTTTAATTGATCATCTCGGCATCGAGATGTATGACCATGAAAAATAAAAAGATTTTAAGTCTCTGAAATAGTGCATTTTACAACATATTATCTACACCGTCGATTTTCAAGATTTTCATATATTTGTAGATCTACTTGATTTTAACCTTTTTTTTAATTTAAAATTTTATAATTAGATATAAAAATAAACTTTGAGATAATTCTAAAAACATTTTACATCAAAATTATATATTATGATAAAATTTGAATGGGCACCTTACTTCTAAAGGTACGGATGCCAACTGCACCAATCAAAGAATAACCAATACCCCAACCAATCAAATCCCCCAATTAATATAAAATCTTTTATTTAGACCCTACAAATAAGAACATGGGATCTGACTTTTCATGCTGTGGGACCCACTTCTAATCTTCCAAACTTGGGACCAAAGGATAGAATGGAATATCATAGATGCATTGCATTCATATCAACCTTGATTTCACTCCACTCCATCTCCATATCCATACCCATACCCAAAACCCACATAATAATAACTACTCTTACTCTTTGCAACAAAGAGAATGAGCTGACATGGTTAACTATAAAGCATATTTACCTTTACTTGATGGCTAATGGCAAAATAATAATAATAATAAAATAATACAAAATTTATAGAAGGTGTCATTATGAAGTAAGGTGCACTTAAAAATTCCTCTAGTATAGATTGTAATCATGTTGAACCCTTTAATTAATCATATTGACCTTGAGATGTAGGGATATTAAGAAAAAAAAATTTCAAATCCTAAAGACAATGTAGTAAGTTATCTTGAGTGCCTATTGTCAAGATTTTTAATTGTTTATATTTCTTCTTAATCTATACTATTTTTAAAATTTTGAATTTTATAATTAGCGATGAGTAATAATTGTTGTTGTATTTGTATTCACGTTGCCTTTTATTTGAGCTTTGGGCTTGAACAGGGGTCTTAAATTCGACGGTGCACGTTTTTGTTTTTTTCTGTACCCAAAAAAATGAGCCGTTTTTATGGTCCCCCAACTCATTCTATTCTTGTGCAGGCTCCCTCTAATACCTATTTTTGATACGGATCTTGGATCCAAATTTGTAGAATCCATGATCTACAATATGATGCTCATGAACATTTTTTTTTTTAAAAAAAAGATAAAATTTAATTTTGAAATATATTTTTTAAATTGTTTCATGTCCATTGGATAGGAATATTTAGTTGTGGGGGTCCATCTTAAAGTCGAACGATTGTGAGTGAGGCGTTTAAAAAAAAAAAAAAGGATTTTGGATAATATTGTAGGGGCAGCAAGGAGGGCCCCACGTTTGAAAATTGAACACTAAAAAAGGCGCAAAAATGAGCATCGTGGGATGCATGCCATTTTTTTTTTGTCCTTGGCCTTCCCCACTTAACAAAATTACATATTATAATCCCTATGCCAATAAAATTCAAACTTTGCTTCCGCCTAACTTTTAACCGAAAGGAGTTATACAAGCACTTAAATATAACCTTTTAAGCTCCATGCACATTCTACGTGGCAAGCATTAAAAAAAAAAAACAAAAAGGAGAAAAAAATATAAGGTTGAACTAAGGTGCACCTACAAAATATTTCGACAAAAGTTAGTTTTTATGTTGGAAAAGCATATAAATACGGAGACAAAAAGATATTTCAAGTCTTAAAAATAATATATTTTATAATATATTATTTGGACCCTCCATTTTCAAGATTTTTATGCATTTATAGATCTATTTGATTTTAACTATTTTTGGACTTTAAAATTTTATAATTAGAGATAAAAATAAATTCTCACACCATCCTAAGAATTTGAAACCAAATTTGCATCTCATCACAAAGTTTGGAGGTGCATTTTAATTTGATTGTTTAAGGTTACAACCCTATGTAAACCACACCTTCCAAAAATTGGATCAGCCGTCTATGAATGTATCAAATCAGTTGGATAGGTGATCTAGATCGGTGGAAATCAGGAGAATGAATAATAAAATAATAATAAAGTTAAGAAACGTACTAGGAATTAAACGATTTCAAGGTTCATGAATTTGAATCAACCCTGGATGGGCGCGAGCTCGATCCCTATCACTGGGTCTGATTAAAATGGAGCCGGAAAATAAAAAGGCCAAAGACAATATAGCAACATAAAATTGTGAGTAAATGAATTATGTATCAATTTGGAACCGACAGGTGTATATGTTTAAGGGGAGACCAAGTACTTTTATTAACATTTAAGAAAAATTACTTCAGAATGAAAATAGTCAATGAATCATTGTCATTAAGGGTGCCGTTGGCATACAGATGTAGGCGTAGAGGTAAGGTTCAAATTTTTTTTATAATGGTATATAATTTTGATGTAAAATATTTTTAGAATTATTTTAAAATTTATTTTTATATCTAATTATAAAATTTTAAATTTAAAAAATAGTTAAAATCAAGTAGATATATAAACACATGAAAATCTTGAAAATGGACAGTGTAGATAATATGTTGTAAAATGCATTATTTATGAGATTTAAAATCTTTTTATTTTTCATATGCATACATCTCGATGTCGAGATGATCAGTCAAATGGTTTCTCAACATTAAAACTACCTTTTCCGATAGATTTTTAAGGGGCATCCATAGTTCTACATTATAAGGTAGCATCCTTATATAAACTTTTTCCTATTGTTAATACCCTCTATCACAATGAATCAATGTTTTTAGAAATAAATAAATATAGCAATAATTCATTTTATCAAAGAAACATCTTTTAAGCTAATATTAAAACCACTCCATTTTAATTTGGTTTGCATAAAGTTGCAACCTTTAACCTCAAAGTAAGGCACACCTCCAAACTTTGTCATAAGATGCAATCTAATGTCGAAATTTTTTAAGATGATCGTGTAATCGATTTTTCTCTAATTATAAAATTTTAAACTTTAAAAATAATTCAAATAAAATAAATTTATAAATAAAATTCTTGAAAATAGATGATCCAAAAATGTGTTGCAAGATATATTATTTTTGAGACTTGAATATTATTATTATTATTTATATCTATACATATCGATGTAGATAATCAATTAGATAGTTGTTCAAGTCAAAATAGCTTTTTTCCGATGGATTATGAGATGCACCTTAATTCTACAACTTAAATGTAACTTTTATAAACCGTTTCCTTGTTTAAAGCCAAAAGATTATATACTCGAGAGGGAACTCTTTTGAAAAAATGTGTTTTTAAGTGTGGTTTACAATGTTTCGGACCCCATTAACTACCCTACAAAAAATTGCAGTCGTGTTTTGAACCCCCCTTTACCCCACCTCTTTCTTTCTCTAAATCAAAGTCCCTACGAAAACTGGTGTTTTGAATGATTGAATCCCTCTTATCCCTCTCTCTCTCTCTCTCTCTAAATTGAAGTCCATCTAGTGTTTGCAAAATCTGCCAATCTGGGTGTTTACCTAAAATCGGCCACCACTCAGTTGCTAAAATTGGCCACCGCTCGTTGCAGTCCGTTAGAGTGGTCCCCAAAAAATAAAAATTTGGTTTTTTTCATATTTTTTATTTTTTTGAAAAATATTTTGGCTATAAATACTTATTTCTTCATTGGTCTTTCTTGTTTGGCTTATTTTTAAAAGGCCGAGGCTCTAAACAATCAAAGTAAAACGTACCTTCAAATAGTATCAATAAATGCGGTTTCAATATTGAAAATCTTTGGGATAGCCTTAAAATATATTTCGATGTCTAATTATAAAATTTAAAGTTTTAAAAATAATGTAGATAAAGCCGATATATGAAAACTTGAAAATTGACGATCCAAAAATGCATTGCAAGATGTACTATTTGCAAAACTTGAAATCCACTTTTTCTCATGCCAATGCATGGAATGACCAATTTAAAGATATTTGCGCATCAAGACAAGTTTTTTTTAGTGAAATATTTGAGGTACGCCTTAATTTGAAGGTTTAGAGTATCGCACTTATATAAACTTATTTCTTTCTATTTTTTACTAATTTTAATTTAATTTAAACATATTTTTTATATATTTCATTTTCAGCTTGGGCGGTTAGTGCATGTAACCGGGACCGGTCTGGGTTGGGCGACAGTAACGTAAGTTTCTCTTTCTACATACGTGAAGCCCATTTCTCTCTCTACCGACCGCTATTCGCGTTTACCATGCCCGTAACAAAACATTTACGCACGCCCTCTTCTCTCTTTATTTAAGTAGGCGATAACCGGTCCCTTTCCCTTCTGGATTCACGCTCCCCTCGAGCCAAAAGAGGACAGAGAAAAACAACGTTCACCGGAGAAAAGGCAGAACGCCAGAGTCCGCCATGAATACCCTGCTCCTGCTCCCTGCTTAACTCCGTTCCATTTCAGGAATAAGAAGAAAAACAGGTCATTGGAGTCTCTGTCTAAAACGATTTGTACAGAGACGGCCATGAAATATAGCAAGACACAGTGCCCCATTAATGACCCTTTACTTGCGCAGCACTCATCTCCAGCCCAGTGAAAGAAAAAGAAAGTGGCACATTGTAGAGTGAAGCAAACCAATCTGGTTTTTTCACATGAAAGAAGTTCAGAAAGGACTTGCAGAAGTAATGGAGTTTTTTAGGGGATTTCGTCGAGTTCTGAAGCCGGACTGGCCGGTTTTTGGCCTTGGGATTCTAGGGTTTATGTGCTTCATGGTGCCGTGTTTCTTGGGATTTCTTTATCTTGATATCAGAGTCTTGAATGGGGGTTTCTTTTTGGGAAGGCAGCAAAGGTCTCTGAGACACAATGCTCAAACATATTTGCCTGAGAAAGAGAGGGTTGATTTCATGGAGGTGGGGAAGAGTGGGTGTGATTTGTATGATGGGTCCTGGGTTTGGGATGAGTCTTTGCCTCTGTATCAGTCGAGGGATTGCCCTTTCATCGATGATGGGTTTCGCTGCTCTGAGAATGGGAGGCCTGATAACCTCTACACCAAGTGGAGATGGCAACCTCATGCCTGTAACATACCCAGGTCTCTCTCTCTCTCTCTCTCCCTCTCTCTATCTTCTCTCTCTCTCTCTCTCTCTCTCTCTCTCTCTCTCTCTCTCTCTCTCTCTCTCTCTCTCTCTCTCCTCTCTCTCTCT
>NW_006499801.1:564623-578074 GCF_000471905.2 Amborella trichopoda
TACGTACGTACGTACGTACGTACGTACGTACGTACGTACGTACGTACGTACGTACGTACGTACGTACGTACGTACTACTACTACTACTCTACTCTCTCTCTCTCTCTCTCTCTCTCTCTCTCTCTCTCTCTCTCTCTCTCTCTCTCTCTCTCTCTCTCTCTCTCCTCACACCCCACATTCACCTCTTTCCCTCTCTACCAACTGACTCACTTTTCTCTCTCTTCCCTCTCTCTTTCTCCACACCCCGCGTTGACCTCCCCCCCCCTTCGGTGCATGCACGCACCCACTTTCTTTCCACTTGTCCTGCTTGTCTATAGTCAGGAGAGATGGGCCTGGAATATAGGACTAACTACATCGGATATAATTTATCAAAAAAAAACTGTATAATTCTTTTTGAATTTATTTGTTGAATTGTATAAAAAATTCGGTCTTTCTTTTAATTACAAAAAAACGAGTGCTATTCTGGTTCTTGTAAATTTGTTCATTGATTTTAAATATCTGAATTTTCTATTGATGCCTATGAACTGCATATTAATTAAGCTAAAGGAATAAAAAGCTAATGCCTTGATTTTCTGCATTACTTTTTTGGCTTACTTGGGAGCAAGGATTTATCCCTTTCTTATGTGTTTTTTGTTTTTTTTGACAAAAAACTGTATTCAAACAATACAACATCATCTTCTTCTTTTTTCCCATTTCTTTGTTAGTATCTGCACAATTGAGATTCATGTGTATTGATATCTCTGCAATGGCAATAAAAATTTCTGTTTCTAAATTCGGGCATTTTCGTTAGCCTTTTCTTGTTATTGAATCATTATTATCTCTAATAAGTCCTGATATATATAATTCATTTGCTTCTTATAAATGGTAGGATAGAATTAAGTATTGATATCACTGCAATGGTAAGAAGAAGAAGTATTTCTAAATTCATGGATTTTTGTCAGTCTTTCTTGTTTTTTGCATCAATTTTTTACACAATTATCTATAATATATTTATTTCTTATACATTTTTTAATAGAGTATAGAACAATTGAAACTACCTGGAGTGTTGTCTTCGTACCAAAATTCATGCATAGCAATATTATGAATATATTCCATATTTTAATTTTCTATGAAACACAGTTGGCGTCTATCCACATGTAATTAACTATGAAACACAGTTGGTGTTTTTAGCTTAGGTTATATCTGGATCAGTTTATAGAGTGGAAAATCTAGATTGTATCTGGATCAGTTTATTGAATGGAAAATCTGGTTCCTTTATTATCCTTAAAAAATTTAACGTGTTGCAATATCGCTAGTGCGTTGCAATCTTGCTTACAGGTTTCCTTGTACCTATAAAAAACCTGCGTATTCGTGGTTTTCTTATTTCTGTTTCATTTTGCATTTTTTTGGCTAGTAATGAACATTTATTCACCTATTTCCCTGAGTATAGAATTGATGAGTGTCTTTTGTGAACCCATCACCTTGAAAACCACTATAATTCACACATAACAGATAATTTGTGCAATTGATGAAAAGATGAAAAGACACAAATCCTCTCTCCTTACATACGTTTTGTCAATTTCATAACCATAAATGGGAAACACTATATAAACAGAAAACATCAATGGGGACTTTTGTTTTTTGCTTATATCATTTTCTTTCTCTTTTCCTTATTAGATTTGACCCCAAGTTGATGCTGGAGAAGCTAAGAGGCAAGCGGCTAGTTTTCATTGGGGATTCGATTGGGAGAAACCAATGGGAATCCCTTCTGTGTATGCTTGCCCAGGCAGTTCCCGACAAGGACTCCATATATGAGGTTAATGGGAGCCCGATCACAAAGCACACAGGTTTCTTGATCTTCAAGTTTAAGGAATACAACTGCACGGTTGAGTATTATAGAGCTCCCTTCTTGGTGTTGCAAAGCAGACCACCTAAGGAATCCCCACCCCACATAAAGACTACCTTGAAGCTGGACCAGATGGATTGGAACAGTGTTAGGTGGAAGGATGCAGATGTGCTTGTCTTCAACACTGGCCACTGGTGGAACTACGAGAAGACAGTTCGCCAGTGGGTGTTCTTTTCTCTTTGTTTTCATTGTTTTCTCTTTTGCTTTTACCATAATTTCTTAGATTACTCTACCTTTCTTTTGAGCTCATTTTCTTCTCTATTACATTTCTTAAGGGGTGGGGGGGACTGATAACACTAGTGTTAAACTGCCAAGATTATTTTTTCAACTAGAAAATTTTTTATCAAGAATCGGAATTTTTTCATTTGACCTCTCATCTTTTCATTGTCCACCTCATCTTCCCGAGAAATTTGAGGAATGTATCCCTTGGCTAGCATCATCTTTGCTTGATTACAAGTCTTTCCTGCAGCTGGTTACTATTAATAGGTGCTGACATTGGCTCTAGAGGCCATGTTCATTGTTTCATTTGATAAGCAGCCCTAATGTTGTGGTCAGCCTTGTGGCTTAGTGGTTAGGAATTTGGGCATGAGCACATGTTCATTTTTTCATTTGACCTCTCATCTTTTCATTGTCCACCTTTTCTTTCCTGAGAAATTTGAGGAATATATCCCTTGGCTAGCATCATCTTTGCTTGATTTCAAGTCTTTCCTGCAGCTGGTTAACTATTAATATGTGCTGACATTGGCTCTAGAAGCCATGTTCATTGTTTCATTTGATAACCAGCCCTAATGCTGTGGTCAGCCGTGTGGCTTAGTGGTTAGGAACTTGGGCATGAGCAACATGTCACTGTTTTCTTGATTCATAATCCTAGCTTGCCCACATTAAGAAAGAATACTCGAATTTTTAAGTTTGGTCGTTGTCTCCGAAAAAGGATGGCAATTGGTTTGAAACCCTAGTCACTGCTGTTTCTTTGTCCTTCTAGTCATTTTTTTTTATGCTGTTAACTGTTGTATGGAGTGAAATAAAGCGAATACAGAAGTCCGTGGAGAGGCCCACCATTCTAATCATTGACTTGAATGCGTGGCACGGATTGAAAGACACTTTCCAGTTTGGAGCATTTTGATCATCCACCATTCCACCCATTCCTGGCAATTTTATTATTTGCTTTACTGTGAAGTTTGAATAAACATTACTCGTGTGGGAATTTATGATTCTTTCTGAAACTGAAGTTGATGCTGATTTCTCTTCTGTGCGAATTAATGATGCTAATTCTTTTTTAAATGGTATTTGAATTTAAACAGTTGGAGAAATGATGGAAAATTCTCACTTCCTTGATCTGGTTTTTGTGGACGACAAAACCCTATGAGAAGCATTGTTGCATGAGCTCAAAATCTAAATTAAACACTGATCAAATAGCAAAGTAATTGTTACTGAATTAGATACGGATTTGATATGAATATTGTTTCTGTGATTTCCCATTTGTGTACTGCTTTCCTGATTTTCCGAAAATTTCCTGTGAATTTACAGGGGGTGCTATTTTCAAGTGGGAGAAGAGGTAAAACAGAAGATGAATGTGTTGAGAGCATATAGGAAGTCAATAAGGACAGTGATGGACTGGGTTAAGAATGAGGTTAACATTACCAAGACCCAAGTCTATTTCCGGTCCTATGCTCCCGTTCATTTCAGGTAGTGACATGAATCGGCCATCGTCTTTCATGCTGCTTTTCTTCTGCTTGTGTTATCTATAGCAGTGCTGTCAAATTCGCTTTGCTTCGGCCAAAGAGCCGAAGCATTCGGGTTTAGGCCTAGACCGAAGCAAAGTGAAGCCTGGTGCTGCCGCGTAGGTCAAATTCGGGTCTGCTTCGAGCAGATTCGACCGAAGCTTCGGCCTCTTCGGTTTTATTTTTTTGAATTTTTTTTGAATTTTTTCATTATTTTTATATATTGGTGCTACCACTTCGGTCAGATTCGGGCGTCTTCGTTTAGATTCAAGTCTGCTTCTGGCAGATTGCGGCCCAAGCTTCAGCCTCTTCCATACCCAAGCAAAGAAATACTGTATAAAAGTAATTTTTTATTTTTTTTTGAATTTTTTATTTTTATTTTTTCATTATTTTTATATAAAAATATCTAATTTATTTATATTAAATTAACAAAGAATCCGAAGTCTTCCCCCGAATCGGTCGAAGCACCAAATTGCTTCATTTTTCTCACCAAACCAAAGAAGACCCCCAAAGCGACTATGACAACATTGATCAATAGTTCAATTCCATGGACTTCAGCTTTTGAATGAACAATTAACATCCCTTTAAAGTCAAGTTATGAGCTGGACTCTGTTGTACTGAACTCCATATGCAATTCCCTGCCCCTGATCTGCAGTTGTGCCCGAATTACACTGAAAACATCAGTAAGTTAATATCTCATAAGTCATAACTGTAGTTTAAAGTGCAATACTTCAACAAATCAAACTATTTTAAGTCGATGCACAATGTTTTCCTTATAATAATAAGGTGCGGAGCATAGTGGTCATTTAAGGACATGAGGAGCATTGGTGGTACAGAAGTTTGTGAATTGCTTTCTTGTATGTCTAGAGACTTCGGTTTTCTCATGTTTCTTCTGACAAATTTCTTTTTATTTCCTAAGAAGACTTGGGCCAACTTTCAAATTTCTTTTTGTTACAAAAGGTGCCAAGGCTCCACAAATTTTACCCAAAACTTCTGGAACTTTGAAACCGTCTCTCTATGGAAAATAATAGCAAGGAATCCTGTCGCCATTTACTACAGGGGTGGGGACTGGAGATCAGGTGGGAATTGTCACTTGGAGACATTACCGGAACTTGGGCTTATATCCTCAGTTTCACGAGAACCATGGGGTGAGTTTGTGAGCATGGTTGCAGATGCAGCAGCACGTCGGCAAGGAGTCGTTGAGGTAATGAATGTGAGCCACCTGACTAATATTCGCAAGGATGGCCACTCCTCCATCTACTACTTGGGTGGTGGAGCAGGACCTGCTCCCCTCCATCGCCAAGACTGCAGTCATTGGTGCCTTCCTGGTGTCCCTGACTCTTGGAACCACCTCCTCTATGCATTTATCCTCCACCATGACATGCATCATCGTACATCATCATGACCATCATCATCAGCATCATCATATCATCGTGATTACATGATGGTCGTCTAGCTATACAGCTATAATCTATACATACATCATTTTTTTGCTACAATGAGAAGGAATGAATTCCTAATCTCCAGTGACCTATCCGCTCATGTTTTGATATTTTCTGAAAGGGTTAGGGTTCGGGTTCAGGTTCTTCATGGCTATCTCATATCCTCTCGTCCATTTCAATATCATTGAATGCAAGGGACATATTCCATCCATCCATCTGATTGTACAGAGATGCAAAGATATTCCAGATGTCTCAATCAACATATTGCAAGGTTAGACTCAGCCATCCATTTGGAAGGGGATGAAGAAGATGCACATAGTATTCATTGTATAGTGAAGAAGGGAATTTTGTAATCATTTTTCCATTTATAAGTGCAATTTTTTGGTATTGAGTTTTGTTCTGCATCACGACAATTTCAGTCAAAGGTCCCTCGCAATAATATACATTTGACATGGTGTTATTATTTGGCATGGTTTGTCAAATGAATTAAATAAAAAATTAATATTTTAGGAAGGGTTGGTGTGGGAAAGGAGTTGGGGTCATGGTGGTAGCACCCCCTATACTTTAATTACACCCTACACTTTACTTACACCTTGTGACTGGCATGACTTTCATTCGTATTGACAACTTCAAAAACCACTAGGGGTCTCTCATTGAATAACTTCTTCAGACCAGTGCTTATGGCTACAATATAAACAAGTTACAAAAAACGTGGCTAGAGGAATTTAATTTTGAGCAAACTCTGCATAACATCTTTGATTTCAAAAAATTAAAAATATTTGAAAAAAATCTCATTTTGAGTTTATGAACGCTGCTTGCATACAATGTTACCAGATAAACACTTGCACCCACAAAAAATGGCAATGCCAAACTCATTATATCTAATTTCTGTTTTTTTTTTTTCTCTTTTCTTTTTTGATCATCTGCTTGAGATCTATACGTGTGCAAAATTTAGTATTACATGTGGCTCTAATTTTTTAAAGTGGATTAAGTATATAAACTTGGCGCCATATACAAATTTTTTCTTAATGAAATGATTTCTTTTAGCTTTCTCATATGGTCGTGAATGTGATGGGGATGTTGAAGCGGTTTTATGGACCGAAGACCATGTGATATTCATTGAATTAAAAGACGGACATGCAACTTCAATATGACGGGGAGGACCAAAGAATAAATATGCATTAATAAATGCAAGCCTGGTAACACTCGCGATAAGTCTTAATAAACAAAGATTGTATATCATGAGATTTTATTTTTGGTACAAGAATGTCACAATCATTTTTAACCATTAAATGTGAATTTTAATAGATAAAAGTGTCACAACATTTAAAAAATTTTGTTTTGGACTTTGTACCTAAACAATGATACGTCATCAACCACCGGATTCAAATCTAACAGTCAATAATGATTGTAGTTTTGTATAAACCATAAATACTTGTAGTTTTGTATAAACCATAAATAGTCTCCTTATGTACATTTCTGAATAAAAAGACCCTTCTTGTAAATGTAATTTTTCTAATTTTTGTATTCTACTTTATTTTTCAAGAAAAATCAAGTAATACATATCACAATTAGGAATTCTCTAGACTTGGTTAATTTTATTTGTATTATCATGTCTTTCTTTATCCAAAAACACCAACATGCTTACTTAACTTTCTTTTGCTTTTTTAAATTGATACGTACATACATATACAAGTAGAGACCATCATGAGACTACCAGTAATCCATGCAAGAACAGGAGCCTTGTCTAAAATGGTGGAAACGGGCCCGATCTCGCATGATGACCTCCCTCTCATATATAAGAGATACAAGCTTTATAACATGATGGCAATCGCTACACACTCTTAGGTTCTTCATGAGCCTGATGGTGGTGCCCGGGGTCGTGCTGATAAGCCCAAACGCAATTGCTACTCTGTCACTGTGAAGTAGAAGAGACTGCTCTTTCCCCCCATCAGGCTCTGCTACATCTGCCTTTGAAGCATCTGGCACATAACCATTTGATCTCAAACGGCCCTCTACTTCATCCAACATCGAATATATGTCTCTCGATCGAGAGTGTGACGTATCCCCTGCTAAAAATTCATGCACCACTCCATCCAATTCTAAGTAACTGCACCCTGGTGGCTTTGCTACATTGTTCAGACTCATCTCCTTCCTAACTTCCCCTGCATTGTTCCATCGATTGGCTCGTGCATATGCTTTCGATAGTAACACATATGCACCACTAGTATCAGAGTCGAGCTCTAATAAGTGGCTTGCAGCCACCTTACTGAGGTCCAACTTGCCAGGACTCCTAGTACAGGAATCCAGTAGAGTCCTCCAAATGATAGCATCTGGCGTTAATGGCATAGTGGTTATGAGCTCATAGGCCTCATCTAGCCTACTATTTCGGCCCAATAGGTCAACCATGCACCCGTAGTGCTCAATTGCAGGTTCAATTCCATACCGACTCCTCATTGAATTGAATGTGCTTAAGCCTTGGTTTACAAGGCCACTATGCGCGCATGCACTCAACAAGCCAACAAAAGTAATGGCATTTGGCTTGAAGCCATCCTTGAGCATGCGAGAGAACATGTCCAAAGCCTCGTGGCCCGAACCATTAACAGAGAGCCCTTGAATAATCGTGTTCCATGAAGAAACATCCCTACTACCCATTTTATCGAAAACCTGTCGAGCAATGGTTACGCACCCACATTTTGCGTACATGTCAATAAGTGCATTACACATCAAAAGACTTTGCTCATTGTCTAACGAGAGTCTCGTTGCGAGCCTATGCGCCCACACACCCAACGCAAACGCACCCAAACCTGCACAAGCACAGACCACACTATGCACCGTATAAGCATCGGGAGCTACATCACCAAGCCTATTCATCTCACTAAACAATCCCAACGCTTCCTCAAAGAACCCCAACTGAACATACCCATATATCATAGAATTCCATGATACCACATTTTTCTCAGTCATTTCATCAAACAATTGGCGCGCTAGATTTGCCACCCCACAGCTTGCATACATGTGCACTAGCCCATTGTTAACGTATGGGTCCATTGCCAACCCAAGCTTAAACACCAATCCATGGATTTGCTTACCCTCAAAGAGGGCAAAGAGAAAAGCACAGGCCTTGAGAACAAAGGGAAACGAAAATTTATCAGGCATGGGGTTCGAGCGCAGGAGCATGAGACGAAACAGGACAATGGCTTGGTGCTTGGTGTGGGGGCATGGCGCGGCAGCATGGGCGCGTATGAGAGCGTTGAAGGCGAAAGAGTTCGGGTTTTCGGGTGGGGGGAGGTTGAGGAGGAGGCGCGCAGCATAGGCGGGGTCGAGGGGCGCGCAGGTGCTGATGGCGCGGTCCAAGAGGGAGGAACGGGCGAGGGCGTGGGAGCGGAGCATCAGGGCGTGGACTTGCTTGTAGTGGGGGAGAGACAGGGTGGTGCAGCGGTCGAGAAAGGCGAGCCATGAACGCGAGTCCTGGTGCGAGGGGGGCGCGCATGGCTCGCACAGGCAGGCCCGCATTGTTGTCAGCTTATTTAGGATCGTTGTCCTCAATCTCAAGGCATGCCTCTTTTCACATTGAAAAAGTTCATACAAGGGCGAGGCCCTGAACAATCAAATTATGGCGGACCTAAAAAATCTCACTAGAAAAGGCTGTTTCGATGCTAAAAAATTCTTATATTAAACATCTCGATCTCACAATGCATGAAAAGGTGGAAAAATAGATTTCAAGTCTTGAAAATAGTGCATCTTATAATGCATTTTCGAAGTGCTAATTTTTAAGATTTTCAAATGTTCATAGATCTCCTTGATTTACACTATTTTTTAACTTTAAATTTTATAATAAAAAATAAAAATAAATTTCAAACCATGATAAAGATTTTTTATATTAAAACAACATATTTCGACACGCTTTGAAGGTGTGCCTTGCTTTGATTGTTTAGGGCTTTGGCCTTATACAAACCATACCCTTATTTGGGTAGTGACCATTTGATGTGAAAGCTGCTACATTGAGTGTGTCACAAAGTTTGAAAGAATTATTTTTTAAACTTTGAATTTGGTCAATGAAATAAATGCAACCACCTAATTTTATATTCAATGGTCAAGATTAATTGTGACTACCTTGTACCAAAGATAAATGATCTCATTGTATACTTTTCATTATTATTGCATCAAAATATTTTTTCTTGATGCGGGAGCATATTACTCCAACAAGTTAAACCTAATCTAGAAGTAATTTCAAGACCTTAATGTTCGGGGACATAACCTCTTCAGCCTATAGACTAAGAAATTTTCATATTACTCTTTATGCACCTGAAGGATGTTAGAACTGTATGTCTGTATATTTAAGCCTTAAGGCTCCATGGAAGATGTATTTCAAAACTTATTGAAGATGTGAACAAGAGCCCCATTTATAGGGTTACAAAGCGATGTACTATTAAAGAAAGTAACATATGCAATGAACCACCTTCTTAATATGGAACATATAAAAAAATAATAATAATGTTCCCAAAAAATAAGTGCAGGTTTCTATAATTTCCACATTCCCTTTCAAATTCAAGATGCGTTAAGATATAACAACTTAAGTTTGGACAACTTTCCACATTCTCCCTCAAACTCAAGATGAGTTATGATATAACAACTTAAGTTTGGACAACTGGCCTTGGAAACAAAGCAGAAACAGAAGAGGCTTGAGCAACTGCAAATTAACGATCATCAGAAACCGACGCCTCGAACATAGCTGTCACGCATAGCAACAAATCAACAAGCCTATGAAACAGACAAACTCGAGTAACGAAAAAAAACTCGATCATCACATAGGATGGAGTAAATGAAAACTCCATTATCCAATAGGATTGAGTAACAGAAAATACAATCATTAAACATGGTTGAGTAACAAAAAACTTGATCATCAACCATGATCGAGAAATTCGATCATTAAACAAGAGGCACTTGGAAAAGCCAACAGAAATAAGCAGTGGATCAACAAGCATAGTTGGACCGTAGATTCGAAGTTGAGAACAATAAGATCCAAAATAGATCAGAGAATCAAAACATGACTTAGCAGAGAGATAGATCAAATAATCAAAGCACGACTCAACAGATCAAAAAGGAATTAACAATAGACTATTTTTAGGGAGAGATAAACCAAGAAAGAATGAGCAAGAAGAAATCCAAAACTGAAAATACTGTCGAAACTAAATATACCATAGATGAAAAATTTTCAAAGAATGCCATGTTGGAAAGAAAACAAGTACTTATCTTGAGTAACCAGATTTGTGCTATATTGTAATTCCTGAAAATTGATTACGATGGAGTCACAAAAAATTGTTCGAGATAGAACCTCGCTTTGATGCTATGTGAGAAACTGTATTTCTGTATATTTGGGCTTTAAGCCCTCATAGAAGATGTATTTCAGAACTTATTGAAGATGTGAACAAGAGCTCCAATTTATAAGGGTTACAAAGTTTATGTATTACTAAAGAAAGTAACATATGCAATGAACCACTTTTTTAATATGGATACACATAAAAGGAAAGAAAATATTGTTCCAAAAAATAAGTGTAGACTTTTATGATTTCCACAGAATAAAAAATGTCCCAAGATTGAATAGAGGCCATTCAATTTTTTAAGGCTAAGATCTAATTGTTAGAAAACTTAAAATTTAAATTTTATAGTTTGAAAATAATAATCTAGTGAGTTTTAGATGTTTTTCATAATTTTAGATCGAAAAAATACTTCCAAGTATACCTTCTTACCGAGGAAATAGATATATACAAAATGCTCCTGCAACAGCATAATATAGTTTATATATATACAGCTTTTGTCATCCTCAGTTCATGTGTAACGTTATAGTTAGTTGTAAGCTCAAACTCAGATAGTGATAATCCTTGAGCAGACTAAAATATAACCATGAGGACCCTAAAAAAAATCACCTCATCGCAATAGAATTTTTTTTATTTGATATTATCTATCACAAGCACAATCTGTAAAGGCACAACAATCCATCAACGATGTCTCTAAAATGAATCTTCATAGAAAAAAAAGAGAACAAGTTGAAGAAGTTAAACACAAGCAGTTGATCATAAGGCCATATAGTCGAACATGGAAGCCATGAAGCCACAAGTTGTTTCCTTGGACTCAAATAAGCACTCTTTGGCATTCGACCAAATCCCACCTTTCCCATACCTCCGTCGCAACGGGTCGGGTTGGACCAAGTTAGCTAAGAACTTCACAAGCTAGAGCTGGGTCAAGATTGGCCATGCCAGGCCCGGGCTTGCCGGACTGGCCAATTGGTGTGCCCTTCCTCTTCTCACTTGTCTCCGGCCCATTGGTGTGCCCTTCCTCTTCTGACTTGTCTTACATTCGGATGGGACATGGTCATAGAAGTGAGGCCATTCGTATATGAGATTCCACTGGCTAGGCTTGGGCTAGTTCTAGCTTGAGCCTTAGCAAAAGGGACCGTAGCCTAGTTTGGGCCAGGCTAGGCCTAATACATTCAAAAGGGGGAGAAGAAGAAGAACAGAATGTAAAATACGAGGAGGTGCCACCCCACAATTGTCCAAGCACAAGCCTAGCCCTAAGGGTGGCAAAGGGTTGGGTGGCCAGGCACGGCTTGGTCAACATAGCCCTAAAAAACTGGGCCTGGGACATAAAATGTGGCTTTTGTAGCCCGAGGGCTAGGCCAAGGTCAGGTAACAAGTGCACAATGGTTGGGCAGGGGTCATGGCCACCTTGGTTTCGGCCGTTCCTTTTTTTTTTTTGTCTTTAATTATTTTTTTACTTGGCCAGGCCCGACTCAGCCCGGCAATGGCCGGGCCTAATGTAGGGCTTTTTGACCATGTCAGGGGAAGCCTGGACGTGGACGTGGAACCGGACCGGCGTTCTCCACACAATTTACGAAGGGTAGTATTGTAATTATGCGCTATGGATTCTAGTGAGTAAATTGGTCATTTTCCCTGCAAAGTCTCCGTCTACTTTAAGCGCTGCGAGGCATCTCGCGAGGCACAGAGCAACAGCGCCTCTCGCTCTCTTTCCCAACAAAACAGCAGCTCCTCTGCGAAAGTTTTCTCTCGTCCTATCTTCCCAGAAAAGGCACCTCGCCAAGTACTATTCGCGGCCTTGCTACCTCAACAACTACCTTCAATCAGTGAGTTATTTGTTGATTTTGCATTTTTTTTCTTTTCTTTTTATTGCTAATTTCGGGTTTCTTCGGCGACACTATTGTTCTCAGGGTTTTTTTTGAGGAAACCCTATAAACAAAAATTTCTAGGGTTAAATCTACTGAGTTACTTATTTTTTATACTTTCCTATGTTGAATGTAGTATTAAATTGGTTTAATAGTTTTCTCTGTTGTAAATCGAGTTCTAAGGCAATTTAAAAGCTTTATTTCGTGATTTTTCTATGTTGTAAATCTAGATTCAGGATTAACTGATTGTTTTGAGTGCTTGACATCAAGTTCCCTGACAATCCATCCATATTAGAGTGTCTTTTGGCTGTCTGCATGATAAGATCGTGGCTGCACAATCATTTGATAGTTTGGGTTCTTGTTGGAATCAGTATACTTCATTCCAGACTGCTGTAATTTTGATTAGCTTGAGTGATTCACTGACATTAGCATCACCCTAGTTCATGCAAACCTTAAAATAGTTTATTTGAAAAAGAGGATTAGAAAAAAGAAAGACTTGCTTGGTTCAGATTTTCACATTAGCTTCGGTAATCCGTCAAAAAAGTAGTTTTGATTAGCTTGGGTAATTCATATTTTCCTGTATTTCTCTCCTCTACCTCCTCTCCTACTTGCTTGGTTCAAATCTCCACAAAAAACCATATTCTCTTCAGTGTTTTAAAATGCAGCCACATCGTGCGGTATGCGGTGGGCGGCTCCACATCAGAACTGACCGCATATGCGCTTTTGACCTATGCGGCCACATATGCGCCTCATCAAGCCGCATTGTAGCCACATCTCGCATCGCACCGCATCCCCTTCCGCTGAATTTTTTTTTTGATTTTGCCCCTCTGCGAGGGGCAAAATGGTCCATTTGACCATCCAAAAATGGGGGAAACTGTTTGGGGGGCTTTAAACCCCTTAAACGATGATTTCCAGCCACTTTTGTGGCTTTTTTTGCATCAAATCGAGGGAAAATTTTTTTTTGGCGGAAATTTATTTTTCATTCAAATATTCGATTTAGCAATTGTTTGATACTTGGATATTGATTTGATACTTTTGATTGTTAATTTGAGGATGTTAGGGTGAATTTGTGATAAGAAATCGGGGGGCAAAATTTGACTCTCAAAATAGATGATTGTATTAAGTTATTAACTATTAACTCTTCTTGAGCTTGACTTTTGGTTTGTAATAGCACTATTTTGTGCTTATGGTTGTTTATGGTTGTTGATGGTTGTGCTTTT
>NW_006499801.1:578601-590097 GCF_000471905.2 Amborella trichopoda
GATTGTTGAATGTTTTACAAAGGTTGTTTCAAGTTTCTAGTTTCTATCAGGGGAAAGTGGATAACTGGATACAGAATCTCCGACAGCTAATAATTTTGAAGTTAATCATTAAACTAAAATACCTACTATCACATATATCACCTCCATATTTTTTCTATGCATTAACCTATTTTTTAGATTTTTTAGAATTTTTTAACATTTATTGACCGCATCGTTGCGTTGCACCCGCATCAGGGCCACATCAAGCCGCATCGCCGCATCGACCCCCCACCACTTTTGGTCGCATCCCACATTTTAAAACACTTATTCTCTTATCCTAAACTCATTATCCAATTCAACTGCAGAATGTTTTGGTAATGGGGTAAGGCTGGATCTCCTTACTCCTCACCAAACTGGACCCTTTCTGGACTTTGAACATCACCACTTTGATCCTTCACTCCCAAACGTATCAGACTATGAGACCACGATCCCCAACTTCTTCGAGTTTTGTGATACCGAGCACATGGATTATTGTCCATGCCATGACACCAAGAGAGAGGAAATTTGACACCCATATGCTATTTTTCAGATACTATTGTCTTTGCGCGTCAAATGAGTATTGATTATTGGTTTTAGTTTTGTAGGACTTCTGTCAAGAAACTTTAGTTTCTGGGAATGGTCATCATAGTCAAATTTGGAGGAGATTGGAAGGTGCTTTGGGGTTCATAATGAATGAGGATTTGGTTTCAATGCTCTTATTGAACACTGATATCTGAAGTGATCAACTTTAGTTTCATTGCTAATTAAAATGTTGGTTGTCATTTTTTCTGTATTTCTGTTTAACTAATCCATGTCACACCCTTATTTGAGAAATTGCCCGGATGTCATTTGGATGACAGTTCACTTTATCCATCAACCTTTTCAATGCCCTTTAGAAAGTTATTGCTGAGTTATTGAGAAAGTTTTCTTAGTATGCCACAAATTGTGGCAATACTCAATATTAGCATCCTATCTGTTATTTACTGTAAGGATCTTCAGCTGTACTTGGTTTGAAAGAAACAATAAGATTGGCTACAATGATTATGATGGCATCACATAGTTAGCATGATTTAGTCATTAAGGGGAAGGGGAAGTTATCAGGTGAGATGTTTTCATGCAACATGTGGGTGTAAAGAGATAGAGCATTAGATGGGGATGGACTTGATGACAATATTCTAATTATGACATTCCATGTGTGAAAATTGTGGTTGTGGGCTTGTTGGAAGAGTTTGAAAGTGTATTTTAGAGAGTGGAATTGAGAAGAGAGAGAGGAGTTTGGGTTTTAGAGACCCATCAGAGATTACCGCTGTGGTGGTCATTTGCGCATGAATTTGATTGAATTATTTGGAAGATTTGCTCTTTTCTAAGAGGGACAAGAAATGGGTTTTGAGGGAATGTAATTTTGAGCTAAAAGATCTAGAGGTGACTAGTTCTAGTATGGGCTTGTTTGCGGTTACATCCCTAAACTGTTTTTGCATTTGAATATGAGGAGTACTACAATTGCATGGGAACTTGACTGGTTCTGTTTTTTAAGACCACTTCAAACTTAATATATACGTAAACTTTAATCTGAATTGAGGGTTGTTAGGATATGGATATCTCAGGTTCATATCGATATACATCATTATGGATGTATGGGTATATATCTTTTCATAAGATTAGGTATCTAGAAGATAAGAAGAGACCAAGTCAAAGTTACTTGGTCATCAGGTTAGTTTGGTGATAAGGCCTCCTACTATTTACCTCTATCTCCAAGAATCATACCATATTTATCTCCTGTTTGTGGGATTGTCTTCTGTATATAGAGGTACTTATTGATGTAAACATTCATCCAAAATAGTGAAGATGTAGCCAGTTGGGCTTTGGATCTGTGGACGTAAAGCTTCGGCCTGAATCACGTAAATGTTGTGTTCTCTCCTTCTCTGTCCATTATCCATTCATTGTCTCTGCATGTATGCTGCCACGAATTCTAACATGGTATCAAAGCCATGATTGTCTGGTTCATGAATACCGAAAATAGGTTTTGGTAAATGCCACTTTTAATAGCGTCAGAGATGTGTATAAGAGACGCCGACTTGTCTGTCTCAAGGCTCAGTCAAGCCTCATGTTCGTTGTTTTCTCATTCCATGCCTCGCTCGCGCCTTCGCCAATTGCATATAACTTTTGGGAAAGACATTACCATTGCATCAAGAATATAACAAAGGGTTTTATGGTGAAGTCTCTGCCATTTAGCGTGGAGGTCTTGAAAGGGCATTAATAGGTGGCAGTTTGTAGATCTTGGAGATATAGCAGTGGCATAGGAAGTATTACCGTGAGAAACATCCTTTAGATCGACAAAATAATTGTTAGCGTTGAAGTATTCTCTAAGTATGGTATCAAGTAAAAGCATTTTTTTAGAGCCTGAGAGTTCTTTACAGTAAACAAAAAAAGAAAAGAAAAAAAAAGGCAGCAGTAAAGCTCCTATCCATAAAGGAGAGAAAAAAAAGGAGATCAAGTTGGGATCATCGAAAGTTTGCACATTTCGTTAGTTTGAGATATTATTTTGATGTTGTGAAGATTGGTTTTTGCCTCCGATGAGTTTGGGTTTTGCTATGGACTTTTGGGCAGAATTTGAAAGTGGGTTTTGTATATCAATCAATTTTGTAATGGGCTCTGGAATCCTTGAAATAATATTGGAGATGGTGTTGGTAGAGAGATTGATTTAGTGAACCATTGATCTTGGGGTTTTTCTCTTTGACAAAGAAAGAGGGGGAGGAGAGAGAAAGAGAGAGAATAGAGAAAGAAAATAAATTAGAGAGCCTATAAGTTTGTAGGATTTGCATTCTTCACATTTCAAAAGGTTTCGGTCGGATTTTCTTTTGATTTATGTTGGCTTTTCCAAGTACCTCCTGTTTGATGTTCGAATTTCTCGATCCTGGTTGATGATCAAGTTTTCAGTTACTTGTTACTTGATCCTGTTTAATGATGGAGCTTTTCGTTACTCCATCCTGTATGATGATTGAGTTTACTCGATCCTGTCTGCTTCAGATGTCTACTTCAGATGTCTATGTTGAAAGATCGAGTTCTTTGTTACTCAATCATGTTGGATGATTTTCCGTTGCTCCATCTTGTGAGATGATCGAATTTCTTTTCGTTATTCGATCCTGTCTATTGATCAAGTTTTTCGTTACTCGATCTCATATGTTCCAAAGGCCTGTTTGTTTGTTGTTGATGGAGTTCTTTCGTTAGTCAATTCCTGAGGCCGTTTGTTCTTGAGGCTTGCTGCAATCTGTGATTGTTGTTCAAGCAATTTGAAGATCACTACCCGTTTTTGGCAACTTGGTATTGTTCAAACTTCAGCTGCTTCGTGTCAAAGCATCTTGAGTTTGAGGGGGAGTGTTACGATATGGATATCTCGGGTTCATATTGATATACATCATTATGGATGTATGGGTATATATCTCTTCATAAGATTAGGTATCTAGAAGATAAGAAGTATGGGTATATATCTCTTCATAAGATTAGGTATCTAGAAGATAAGAAGAGACCAAGTCAAAGTTACTTGGTCATCAAGTTAGTTTGGTGATAAGACCTCCTACTATTTACCTTTATCTCCAAGAATCATACCATATTTATCTCCTGTTTGTGTGACCTCTATATTTAGAGGTATTTATTGACGTAAATATTCATCCAAAATAGTAAAGATGTAGCCAATTGGGCTTTGGATCTGTAGACGTAAGGCTTCGGCCTGAACCATGGAAATGTTGTGTTATGTTTTTCTCTCGCCACTCTCCATTCAATGTTTGTGCATGTATGCTCTCACGAATTCTAACAAGGGTGAGGCTCGAAGAGAGGGTGCAAAGAGCATACTTTTCGATACTTGCTGCAAATTGCAGGATTGAGCTGCAGAGGCCACAATGGGGCTTTTCTTATCAGACCCCTCATTGCGATGTGCTTAAACAATTTGTAGCGGCTTGATAATTTGTGGGTTTTTTGGGTTTAGCTCCAAGCGTGGTTTTATTGTCTCTTCCTTATTTTATTAGCATAATTTTCTTTCTTGAGTGGTAACTTAATCTTTTTCACTACGTTACTTATGCAAGTATAAAGCACAGTAAAGTATGGATGGGTAACTTGGTTTTGGATGGGTTCACAATAATCAATCTCGTGGATTGGTTGTATGGCTCTTTTCCTGATTGTATTTCAATGTTAGAATATGAATGGCGTGATGATTAGTGCGTTGTGGGGTATTTACTTGTTAAATAAAATGGATTTTTGGGGTGTTTGGTTAGTTCCTACTCTGGTTTTTTTGCTGCTTGTCTTATTTTCATTGGCTTAATTTCTTCTAGATGTTTGAAAAGACTTTTTTTCCTTGCTCAAACCTATTATATAGACCACTTCAAACTTAACATATAAATAAACTTTAATCTGAATTGAATGTACATTTAGGTGCCATTAAAAAATGTCATCTGCCTCAACAAATAATGGAGGATTACCTCGACGTTTCTGTCCTCGTCGCCATATACGTTAGTGTATGCATACATGCGCGTGCCATAAGATTGTTATCTATCCATATATATATCTCTCTCGCTCTCATTCTCTCTATTCAAGTGATTGTTTTCGTGTTACTATTTCAAAGGAAACAAACTTAGCTTCTGTAATATACTGGTGGCAATATGGAATGGTTAAAACTTTTAAATATCTATTTTTTAAATAAATGATATATATTTGCTCTTGAGGACTGCCTGTGCATTGAGTGAAATTTTGATATTAAGAAAATCAATTTTTTCAATATTTATTTAAACATTGGTATTCATTGAATCTATTTGCATTTTTGGTTAATACGTAGGATGAATGGAAGGAACCTTATTTAATTACAAAATGTTTTTAAAAAACTGCAATTCGCACATCATATCAATGAAATACATAATGAATAGTATTGCAGGCAGTTTTCAGCTTTCCCATTGCTAAACAAGTGAAATTACAAGCACCAGAATTTATCAAACAGGGTTTCCAGCTTTCACCCTACCAAGTTTCACTTGCATCCCAGAATCTAGGAAAATCAGCAGGAGGGGTGATTCCCAGGGGCACTGCAGTGAAAGTTATCAAATGCTACCTATAACGCAGACCCTTCCGACGATTAAGACGTTATTAGGGAACCCTACGCTCTACTTACTGGCTTTATTTCATCTTGCAGAGAGAAAGAGAGAGAGAGAGAGAGAGAATATGGCGAGGTCGTCGTCATCGTCTTCAAGCACTGCTAAGGATGCCCAGGCTCTTATACAATCCCTCCGATCTGCTTATGCTGCAACCCCCACCAACCTTAAGGTTTCATTTCTCTTTCTCTCTACTCTCTTTCTCTCTCTTATTGCCTAATCGATCTCCATTGAAGATTTTTTAAACCCCTATTTTTGCAGCTCATAGATTTGTACGTTGTTTTTGCAGTCCTCACAGCCTTGATCCAGGTGTGTAGTTTTTCTAGTGTATTTGCACTTCTCATTTTCGGCCGCTATTTGTATTCTTCCATTGAATGGTTATGGAAACTGAAATGGGTGGAAAATAAAACTTCCTTTTTAGTTTGGATAATTTTTTTGGGGATAAAAGAATTCCCAAATGGTGCAGTATGTTTTAATCTTTGTGGACCTATAGAATCTTTAGGTGAAGGGCTTTTATACTTGCAGATGATTATCACAGTCTGTATGTTTTATGGGTTTTCAGAGATGGTCCTCGACCTTCATGACTAGAGAAATATGGCTATGACACCAAATTTTTTGTGTTTCCAAATGTTAAACAATTACAGTCAATCTTGGAAGGACATAGTACAAGAAATAGGGAACGGTAAAGGGCGATTTCATTCTTAGTAGAACTTGTTAGCAAATAGCTTTCTTGTAAGTATTTTGGTCAGTTCAGCATAGAATGATTAAATAACAAGAAACTAGAATTCTTACCAATAATAAGCAAAAGAAACTAGGGTTCTTTCCGAATCCTCTTTTATGGCATGAGTAATGCAATGGCCTGTGCCTATGTTTGACACTAACACATGTATCGGTGTCCATGCAACATGGTTATTTATTGATGATAGCACCCATTCCTTTACTTCGAAAACTGAGGCAACTAACTCAAAGCCTGATATTTTGTATTATGCTGGAAACATAGGATATGGATCTCAAAATTTAGTTCGTCATATTGGAAATCCTGAAAAGAAATTACTTAAATACTTTCAAGAATATTTCGCATTGGTTTGCAGCAGTCTTCAATAGTTATTCACTTTGTTTCTTTTCTATATATGTCAATGGAAAAGGAATGCATGTATTTCTCCTGGATGGCAGTTCCAGAGTATTTTCTGGCATCATGCTCCTATGATGCAAGGCCAATTAACAGGAATTTTGAAGACCTATGTCATTATGATTCTTTTGGGTGCTAAATAATAATTTCTTCTATCTTCGTGCGAGGTTTAATCCATGTTCTGATAAACTGATGGATGTAAATAGTTGTGCTTGATAGAATAATTTGGGGTCCTTGTTATGGCTATATATGTTTTCAAGAGTACTAGTTTATGCGTCAGTGCTCTTGATTCTCTTATTATGAGTGCTTGTGAACCTTTTTTTCCTTTTTGAATGTTATAAGCTTATGCATTATTTTATGTCCATATAATCCTAAGGTTGAGCAGTATCTTCAGAATCACATCTCTCTATTTCTTTTCTTCTTTTTTTTTTGCTTTTCTACAAAATAAAATCATGCTTTTGTTCTCATATGAATACCTTCAAAAGATGAACTTGGCATCAACCTATCTTGGATTTAGAAAAGGAGCAGTGTAGTTAATCACACCTGTGATCTTTAGGTCCCTTGCATGGAAACAATGGGTTTTAGTACTAGTATTAGTACTAGGTAATCATTTTATAAGAGCAGGAAGGCTGTTGTTGTGACTTCATAAGATCATTTTGATTAAATGGGATTGCTAAAATTTCCTCATCCATTTTTAAGATCATAGGGATTGGAGTTGGCGTATCTCATTTCACTTAGAGACACTAGGAAGTATTAGTTTTATGTCATATTTCCTTTTATGAGTAACTTATATTAGTGAATGTGAATATGCTGCAAATGGGACAATGTATGTTAACGTGAAAATGTGTTGTATAGAACATATTACTATAATTGGAAGGTTTCCCCTATGCTCAAACCAAAGCTTGTGATGCCAATCTCGACTTGATCATCATGTCGGTCCCCCTTTTGTGTGTGTGCTAGTGGAGATCTCCACATATCTGCTGATGCCTAAGATTTCCTCAGTCACATTCACAGTGTTGGGGTTAATAGGTTTTTCTAATGCCTCACATGTTAGGCAAATTCCTTCTTCAATCAGTGGGATAGAAAAGTTTCACATGGAGATTGGGGAAATTTGGTCATTGTAATTCACTATTTCAACCCTCCGTATGAAAATACGTTCTTCACGCCCCATGTTCCAGCAATTTAGGATTGCAGACTGATCAACCTTCATGTTATGTTTGAGTGCATCTTCAGTAGGGCACCTCCTTAAGCGGCATTGAGGAGTTCTATCACCTGCTATAATCCGCCACAACCCATCAAGAAACTAAGTTAGTGCTCAACCACCACACCCTTGATGTTACAACCCTGCTCTCTCTCGCTCTCTCTCTCTCTCTCTCTCTGAAAGATTTCGACTAGTTGTAATGATAAGCAATATCAATCACAAAGAAGTAATGGATGAGAACATGCAACATATTCTAGCGCTATGGTTTACACTTTTTCTTATGCTTTATGAAGTCATCTCCTGTCTTGGTTCTGCATCAATTGCTTATTTCTCATTTCTTTTGACAATGGAACAGGTTGTATACATGGCAATAGTTGGATCATTTCCATTCAACTCTTTCCTTTCTGGAGTTCTTTCTTGTGTAGGCACTGCTGTTATTGCAGGTAAGATTCATTATTACTTCAAATAATTTGTTTTAGAATGCCTGCTTCCATATAATTTCAGGAGGATTTTATTATAATACACCGGGCAAATATCTGTTGGTGCAGTTTGTCTCAGGATTCAAGTCAACAAAGAGAACAAGGAATTCAAGGTAACAATAGAATCCTATATTTGTTTTTCTCTTCTGTTCCATTTTGATAGGCAAACCAACTGATCTTTTACACATTGCAGGATCTTGCACCTGAACGAGCTTTTGCAGACTTTGTTCTATGCAATCTAGTCCTCCATCTGGTTATTATGAACTTCCTGGGCTAGAAGTATAGCATCTCATACCGAATGGTTATGGTATCATGGATATTAAACTATGAGAAAAGAACTGGCAAATTTGAGTTCATGGATATTAAACTATGAGAAAAGAACTGGCAAATTTGAGTTAAATTTGGGTATCTACAAAATTTTTGGATGTTACATTTAGCTTTGTTTAATCACAGAGGGTTTGCTAAGCTGGCCATGAAATCACCCTGGTGGCATGTAGTTTGGGAATTCCCTATTGGCTTCTTGTTTTTGTTTGATTGCATCGACCCCCTTTGTTTTCAATATTACGGACTAGAAATGCATCCCAAATCATTATAAATTCATTTCCACCTTAAACCCATAGATTGGGATTCCAAAAAGGGGCAGCTTTTATGATGTTGGAGTAATTAAATTGAACAGTCCAGAAAGAAAGTACGAAATCAACCATTTTGAAGGCCTTTTTTTTTTTTATCATCATTGTGGTGGCCTAGATGATAAGACCTACAGAAATTTAGATTCAAGATCCATTTCCAAGATGGAATTTGGGAGGGTAAACTCACTGTATATGCTCATCCATCCCCAGTGCGCCTAAACCTTACTTTTGGGCATTTAAATAGCCTTATGTTTTAGGTTTACCAAGGGGATATGATTTCAATTTTTTATCTTGTTGAGTTGGTGACCTGGGAAGGTAGTCTGTGGCACAATTCCATACCAAATGGCTGAATCTTTAATGATTTCCAAAAAAATTTGATCAAGCTTCCAGAATTTTTTAAAATTAGTTTCCAAAACATACCGTCATAAATATGTCAAAAACTTCGTCCTTCAAGACGGCCAGTTATTTAACAAATTTCAATGATGGAAAAAAGTTATGCTGAGCGACCCCAGATGAACATGTAACAAAAAAAATAACGGATTCCAAGAGGCGACGAGTTGTGGAGTAAGAAAGAGGGCCCCAAATACGAAAGGATCCCAAAAGGGCCAAAGAATTGTAGTTAACACACAAGTCCGGGGACATGGTCAGCTAGGAGTTTAATGGTAGCGTTCACTTAGGGGCCTTCTTTGGTTTGGTCAAGCAATTACATGCTTTGGCTGATTCAATATATATTATATAAAAATATATCAAATAATAGAAAATAAAAAATATTTTTTAAAAAAAGAATAAAAAAGGCATTTAATTTATTTAATTGTGTGAGGATATAGAAGTCCTTTCATATGATGAAGAGGTGCCTGGAAATCAATGTATTTTATTTTAATTAAAATAAAGGACAGTGGATTTTTACAAGGACACGGTTAGAATGCGGCCAGCCCATATTGTAAAAATGCAGGCTTGGCAATAAATATATTTTTTGAATATAATTTGATCCACATTTTTGGAGAATAAATAATCTTAAACATAGAGATCATGAATATGAAAAATAAAATAAATTATACAAATTAAAAATAATAATTATATTAAGAAAACATTTGGACCAAAAGTTGCCATCGTTTTAGATGGACCATCTATTTACATCCATCTTTAAGATGGATGCTTTATACCTATGGACCGTATTGTAGAAGTACGGTACGAGAGCTCGTACGAAACAATTGTTCATTTTACAAAGAAAAGAGAGATTGGGAAAATTGGTGCTTCTTAAAACAGAGGATGACTGAACCGCATGAAACAATTGCTCATTTTACAAAGAAAATAGAGATTGGTACTTCTTAAAACAGAGGAAGAGGATGACGAGGGATGGTGAAGTCTCGGCATCACAGGAGCCTTGTAGTAGGGCCTCTGCGCTCTCTCTATGCTTGAGAGAGTTTTTCGGTTTTAGAATGACAGCAATTTCGTTTTATCGTGCTGAAAACAACGTTATCAAGTTCGTTTCTGCCGCACTTTGACTTTAATCCGCTGAAGCTGACCAAAGCAGCAGTCTCAGGTTTCGCTTTGCTTCGTTCTAGGCAAAAAAACCCGAGGACTTAGGTCTTCAGCCAGCAAAATGAATTTAATAACATAGGATCAAATGAACTGACCAACAATACGCCAAATGACACAGATTCCCACGATGCCAGAGATCATTGTGAGGAATCCCCCCAAGGAATTCCAAGAAAGGCAAAAGATCCTGATGAAACAACAAAGAACTTAAAGAGGCCATACAGGAAAACGGTTCTACAGAGCCAAAATACAGAGAATAGAAAGCGTTCTAAGTCCAAAAACTAAGGTGAAACGACAAATAATATAAAGGCAAAAAATTATGGTCAAGGGGCAGAGAGCTCAAAAAAGGCAAAACGCATGATAAAATAACAAATCCAGGAACCTATTGGGAAATTTATATACATGAAACTAATTAAGTCTTTTAATAACTTAAACGTAGCTTTTTCGGTGGTATAGTCTTATGGTATTTTGGCTATTCGAGACTTTGATTATTTTTTATCTGATAATTTTATTTCAATGGTAATTGTTGTAGGTAATTGTTGTCTTCTTATTATATGGCACTTGATCCATCAAAATTTTGATTTTCTTTCGGAATAAATGGACCCTTTGTGAACGAAGACTTGTGAAAATCATCTTCCAATTAGGGAAAAACTACCCTTTACCTTAAAGAATAAGATCAAATATTAGTCCTTTATGCATCTTACCACCATCAACTGATGGGTTCTGTTGCAACATGGCCTGCTTGTGTAACCTAGCTAAATAATTACGTGACATCTTTTCCATAATTTTTGTAAACATTCAAGTGCGTTTTCCCGATAGATAAATCACATGAAATGTAGGATGTCACTGTAAAATTTCAACTTTTTAAAGATTTTTCTTGTAAGGTGCCATAGATTTTGAGCTTAAACATCAAAGTTGATAAGAAAAAACGAGAAAAAAGAGATACATATAAAAAGTTCAAGTTAGAAGGGATTGTGATCGGTATATTTATCAAAACAATCATTATTTTTTCATTAAAAATTTATTTAAATAGGTAACTTTATCGTTACACAAAAATAAATTTGAAATTTTCACAAAAGTACAATGGTATTTTAAAAGTTAGTATCCTCTAACTTTATTTGTAGAGTGTTATTGTCCTTTATTTAAAATTTCAATTATAGCCTTTATGGAGATGCAAAAATACCTTTTGCCTTGTCGTAATATTTACAAATTTGCCCCACAAAAATAATTTTTTTAAAAAACAACCAACAAAATTAATAAATTCACCATTCACAACTCTCTCTATTTTGAACCTTTGTAATTTGAAGGGTTGTGAAGTTTACAATATCCCATATATATATATATATATATATATATATATAGAAAAGAC
>NW_006499801.1:590117-618654 GCF_000471905.2 Amborella trichopoda
ATAATCTCAAAAAGAATAATTTTTGTTTGTAATATATTTTTTAAGATTATGGCAAAGATTAAAAAATTTTTTGGCCATTAATAATTACTTTTACATTTTTCCATCTTTTTTAAAAATATTCAAAATACCCCTTCACACAAATCGGTTCTTTAAAATCCTTTTTTTCATTAATTTTCAACATCATTTGGAGGTGTTTTGTATAATCATGCTTTAAATATACTTTTCATATTTTATTAGATTTTATCTTGTATTTTTTTTTTCCCAATACTTTTTTGACCACCACGGACTTGCCTGGTTAGAACGGTTGAATCGACTAGTTTACCGGTTAGGCCGGTTGAACCGCTTTTGAGCCCATGTCCAATTAACTGTTCCGGTTCGATTTTGCGAACACTGCTCCAAACATATATTGATAGATCATCATATTTGTTTGCATAACATTGAGAAAAGAATTTCGGCAAGGATGATCAATACCACACAGTAGGAAATGAAAATCAGACTAAATTTTTTCTCTGTCCAACGAATTCTAAGGAATATCACATATTACGACTGGAAAAGATTGGGTTTTCAGCATTTTCATTTAATTATAAGCTACAAGTCAATTGTCACAAAAGTAATAAAGCAAGAATACAATAGTACTACTACCATACAAACAATAGTACATGGCCAAATGAACGCACGGACTTTGGTACCAACGTATAGTTGATTATAGCATTTTTAATAAGATCTTATATATAAATATGCTGACGTTTGTATCAAGTAAAGAGTTGATTATATACCAATATATTGACTTTCTACTATGTAATGGCCGGGAGGATGCCTGAGAATAAACTAATTTAGATTGCTCAATTTACAGTCCCACAGGAACATTTTCAACTGAATGAATGGATAACGGCCTTTGCTGGGTTCAGGCAAATTCCAAGGAGAAGAGGCAATTATTTGGATCGAAAATAAAAATTTCACTATACTAGTAAGTCTTCTACATATAAATTATATGCAAAGTACCCTTACCTTTGCAGTTGCCATCCATTTCTCTCTGGTGGTTGCATCATCCACAGGATCACTAATTCTATTAACACAAAACAACAAAAAAGGCAACATATAAACATGTGGAATGATATGAAAGCTTGATAGGAAAAACAAACACATTTTGGCCAATGCATATCAGAAACCAAAATTAGTTAATCAGATGAAAGAAATGAAGTTCTTTCAAAATCTCAAGATGTAGGAGTTGTCAAGATTTTCCCACACTGGATTTCCTTTAACCAAACTTCATAGGAGATGAGTGTAAGCTTCTGTAGACCATGAAAAATGGACCTATACCAACAGCATTCTAGACATAAGATGGTACTAGAAAGCCACATGCAATGAACAATGGGACAAATAATTTAGAAATGGTGCACAAACATTGTTTTAGCTGGGAAAAAGGAAAACGCACCTGGCAAGATTTTCACAAATAGGATAGTTTCCCCAGAAAGGAATCCTACCAATGATGCAGGGATACTGGCAAATCATTTCTGTGTTTGCATATGATAATCGAAAAGTACACATAAGATCCTCAAAAGTTGATGCAATAGATGTGCAAGCTTTCAAATGATGCAAAGCAGGTTCAGGTGTCTCTCACATGAAAAATTATCAGATGCATGAGACTAAAAAAATATGTTCCAGTCCTTGTGTGGTAATCACAGTGCAATTTTCAATATGACTTCGATGTGGTAAAAACTATCATAAAGGAGCTGAAAGCAAGTAAACATGTAAGTCAATTTCAAACTATAGACTCATTTGCATCAAGTCCAAGGTGTCCTGACCACAGTGATAGCTGAAGACTGTAAGCAAATCTTCCAGCTTCCAAGCCCATATTCATAAGAGAATCAACAAATCTTTGTCTTCCATTAGAACACTAATCTGGAAAAATATACTTCAGAGCAAGATTAAGAAGGCCTTAAATGCACAAGCATAACAAGGAATAGAAAAAAGAATGGACCAATGAAATGGCAGTAAAAGATACTTCCTAGAAAATTACATAATGTTTGCTACGAAAAAAATAAAGGAGACTCAACGTTAAAAAACTCAGCTCGGGCTCAGGACTTGGCCCCTGGGCAAGCTGAGTGGACTTGCCTTAGTCTGGCACAAGCCCAAAAAAGGCCAAAAATATACAAAAATTTGTTAAAACCAATTAAAAACGATAAAATAATAATAAGTTATACACATCACTAGAAATCTATAAAAGATGGAAAAAAAAATGTACAAGATGGATTATGAAAACAATCATTTATATCTTGAAAACAGTTCAAAAAATCCAAAAAAAAGAAAATTAAAAAATTAGAGAGCATAATAAGAAAAACTTACAAATCACCATAAAAAACATAAAAATTATATAGAGATATATTTTCAAATCATTTATTAGGGACTTATTAACAAAAAAAAATTTCAGTGAATTTTGAAGTCCGATTTGTACCATAAACTCGCCTCAGCGGGGTGCCGAGGCCAAGTCCAAGCTGACTTGGCCAAGTTTTGAAACATTGAGGGGACTGCAAAGTAGACATCTTTTTACTATTTCACATTCAGACAGCTGTTACTTCATATGAGATTGTGAATGGCATTAGGAGTTTCTCCATCTCTATATTCAAGACGAACAGCTCCACTGGGTTCCCTATTAGTTTAGCATCTTCAAAGACATTCACCAAAATATGTAAAAGTTCTCAAAAAATTTAATGCATGACTTTACGTTCAAACACAGAACGAGTAACTACCCATGAAATCTATGATAAATCTTTGGACTCAGGGAATCATTAACCAATGCTCAACTTCACATGCCACACAATAATATATTCATTCATTACACATAACTACACCATCTTAGTGAGATCATTGACATCTTACAGTAACATGTCCCATGTATTTGTTTGCAATCAAGGAATTTCAATGTAGTATCTGCATTAGTTGTATGTGAACTTTCATGGTGTCTCTCTTATTGACATTCTCACAGAACAATACTCGTATCCTCATGTAGTTAGTCTCTTGGCATTCTCCTACTTACATCTCCTAGAACTAAATATCCAGAGGAGAGGGGCTGTGAGACTGAACTGAGGGGGTCGTAGAGCCGATGGGGAGAATTTTAGGGACAAGCTAGGAAAGACCGGCACCGTTAGTACAACTGCCCTCCTTACCCCAAGTTACTGAACTGCCTAAAAGAGGCCAGCTGCAACACCATTGGTTCCATTCGCTTACTCGTAACTTTTGCATCACTCCATTTTGATCTTCCATTTCAAGCTACATCTCCAATTGAAAATGAATTGAGATTTCTAGCCATTGTGTACATTAGCAAGAATATGGTGCCACTAATTCATTGTTTGGGTGGGTGGGAAGAAAGAAGAAGAAGAATAAGAGCAGAAAATGGAAGATCAAATTGAACTCAAAAACAGAAAGGAGCAAACCACAATTTCGCATGATTGGACCAGCCATTAAAGAGTGTAGTTAGTAGAGATTCCCAAATTTCGTGAAACCCTAAAAGATAAATGAGCTCGGCTCGAGATATGTTCCCGCAAATAAGACTCTGATAGAAAATAAGGCATTAACAAAACGGAAAAATTGATAACTCCATAATCACCAAAAGACTCAATTTAACAATTATCTCATATTATCGTTCTTAGATTCAATACTAAAAGCATCTTTGAGCTCCGAATCACCCAAACTAAAACTTAATGTGAAATCAGAATCTCCGATACAGCTACAAAAATTGAAAGTTGACATGGGTGTTCTTCACTATCATCAAGGGAATCACAATTCCAGGTCAATAACCAAAATATAACAGCAGCAATCATAAAAACTTCCTAAATCTAAACCAGTTTGATACCAATAACCAATATTGAATTGTTTTCACTTGATAGCTGCTCACAATGTCAATTAATTTATTCAAGCTTTGAGCTTTAACAAGAGATATATAATATCAAGAAGCCCAATAAAAATTCAACCAATTTATAAAAACTTCAGAGGTTTGGAGAGAACAGATGCATAATGTCTAGAAACCATAGATGCACACAGTGTTTAAAAAAGCGAATCGCTGACTCGAATCGATCACACTCATACCCGTGTCAGATTGGTGGATCGGTTTGGAGAATCGGCTGAATTGGCAATTTTTGTTCCAAAAAGTTTTAAAAAAAATCTCTAAAAATAGTGTTCATTTAGTTTCTAAAATAAATTAGGAGTGGTGCATTATGTACTTTCATTACTTTGTAAAACTCAGTGAATACTGAGACGTTTTCCTGTCTGGATGTTTGTATAATGATTAATTACAATATAGTAACATAATGATGCATCAAAATAATTTAAAAATATTAGAAAACACTTCAATCAATATTATAAGATTAAAAATAATACTTTCTCATATAAAGTGAAATTAGTATCACATCAAACATTTATTAATTCTCTTTACTTGTCCCAAATTATCATTAACCTAACTAATTACAATATTATCCATTGAAATTAGAATTATTGGTTTACATTTTATTTATTTATTACTTTATAATCATTTTACTATACAAATAAGAATAAATTTAAAATTTGTCTTATACTATCATCTAATTTAAAAATCTAATTTACAACTATAACAAAAATTAATACATTGTATACTTTATAATGTAAATAAATTAATAAATAAAATAAAATATTTGGTTATCATTGTAATTTGTATAATTATTAATTACAATATTATAATAAACATGATTCAAAAAACAAGGGTATAACCCTATCAAGTAAATAAATCTAAGGTGTAATAATTAGTGTGGATAGAAATATAGAACTTAAAAGCATAAATTTGCAATCATATTTTAATAAAATCAGAAAATAAATAAATAAATTCATTCTTACAATTTGGGATAATTGATAAAGCAACTTGAAAATAAATTCCAAAATATGAGCTAGTATTATTTTCTCTCTTAAAATATCCCATAAAGTTTTTTTTTTTTTAACGTTCACTAAACTAGTATTAGTATTATTTTTTTCTTTTTTTAATATCCTATGAGCTAGTACTAATTTTTTTTTAATCCCAATTAGTTAATAGCCTAATACAAATTGAACCAACACAAATGAATTTTTACACCAACGTAACGCCGTTACCATGAGACAATGGACTATGAGAATTGTCCCACATCGAAAAGATGTGGGACGAAGACGGCATATAAAACAAATTGAATCAACATAACTGAATATCACATATTGGGGTGCAGGGCCATGTGCAAACTCCAACTTTAGCCCCACGTAATAGTGATGCAAGGGTTATGTAAACAGAACATGGATGATATCAAGGGCCATCAGGTGGCCATTTATTTGAATTTTTTAATAGAAAAAGGGTACAGATGGGCCAAACCAGGAGATCCATCACCTTAGCAAGGACGACCCATGATGTCAGCAGGGCGATTCAAGGTAGAGAATCGGCAGGATCCCATTTTTCGCCGGATCTGGGATGGGCTGGATGATACCCGATCCGGATCGCCTGATTCCAGATCAGGGCACCGAATTTTAAAACACTGGATACACATACACCACTAACAAAGGTTTTGAGGTCTAAAAGAACAAATGCACAATCTTTAGTGATTCTAACTAAACTAGTGACTTTTGCTTCTAAATCTAGATACCCTTTCTTTTGCTTCTTGATTAGTAACTTTCAACTGAAATACCAAACATGAATCAAGATTGCAATCATAGACCTCCATGAACCAATTAATCAAATATACACATACCTTGGGCTTGAACTCTTCAAAGAGGTAACTCTAGATAATAAAGGATCACCAACCTTGTTTCCTAGTGCAACAAGTTCTGAAATCACATCATCAAGATTCTGATTAGGCTTCAATAAAGGAACTCTCAATTCACTTCGAGCAAACCCCTCACAACAAAAACAAAAGTACAGGACCAAAAATAGAAAAATCGTTAGGCTCCACGAAAACGCAAAGAAAAATTACCAAAAGAGAGACATCATGAAAAGGGAGCTCACATAGTGCAAGGTCAATGAGTAATAAAAATGGAGAAATGGAGGATTATGAAAACACAGGAAAAACTGAGCAATAGCAGCAAAGAATGAAGATTTAAAACTCCACAAATTCGTGGTGGAATTTGGGAATTTTGAAGGCTCCGTTGAGAGAGAGAGAGAAAGAGAGAGAGAATATTCTGAGGTTTAATCCAACAAAGATAGAATCTATAGAAAACCCAACTCCGAGAGGAATTGACATATCCAAAGAAAAAAGAAATTGTTACCCGGACAAATAGTTGCTGCTGATGATGAAGATGCATTCTCCTATTGCTTTTGGTGTGAGCAAGAAAGGTTTTTAAGGTTTGATATTAAAGATTTTGAAGGTTTGGTTCCCCAACCCCCCCCCCCCCACCCACGGTGTTTGTGTGGTTGGGGGAGGGCTGGGGTTCTGGAGATAGAGAGAAAGAGAGAGAGGTTTGGTGTAGAGAAAAGATGCAGCAAAAGAGTTCAAGTTCTTGTGCACCTCATCCACCTCTTTTCACAACTTAATCCCTTCTTGACAAATGACATTCCGAATTCTCACATACCCTCATCCCCCTCTTTTCCTATAAGATAACTTGAAATCCTTCCCTGACAAATGAGATTCAAATTTTTTTTGCAAAACAAGTTCACCTTGCTTTGAGGACCGAGGTTTGGGCCTATTTCTCAATGAGAAGGAAACAAGTTGTGGAAATCAAATGGTCCAATGGAAAATTTGAGCGTGGTATACTTTCAAATAGGGTCAAATTGTGACAGGGGACGGAAACCAAATGGTGTTGCTTAATTGCATGCCTGTGAAGTGGAAACTCCCTTCTCCTTTTTGATGCTGTTAACTGTGTGAAGTGGAAACTCTCATTAAACCTTATCGTCCCACATAAAAAATGAACATAAATGTTTGCATTTTGTAGCATATACCATCTACAACTAATATTGTTTCCCTTAAAGAAACAATATCTTGTTAGTGTTCTCCTAACGAAAGTCATTATCAAAACAAAAACAAGGTTGGTTGAAAATTCGTACCATCCCAAGCCTTCAGATGTGAAAAGCAATGCCTGGAATGTGTCATTGCTCTGCTCAATGTCAATGAAATTTTTTTAAGGCCTATTGGCAGAGGAAAGACACTCCCCAGCCTACCAAATTCACATAATGATAAACTAGTGGGGTGAGAATGTCCAAAAGAAAACTTAAATGGTCTTGTTAAATTAATTTCCAAGTTTCCAAGATAAGTTCCTGTCCTCCCTGCATTCCGATAGAAAGTAGCATACTGCCAGTGGCATGGATGGGCAAATATTGGAGAGTCTTGCCGAGCAACAATCATTATAATGCCAACGGACCATATTCTCTGTGTTACACAAATTGGCATTAAATAACAGATGTTTCATCTAATAAAACACCTGTTAAATAATTGGTTAATTCCAGTACATTGGGTACCAAATTAATGTTTAAATAATAGAAAAATAGATATTACAGTTGATATTTTCAAAATAAGGGAAACAATAGCTATTTGTGCATTTTTAAGAAAAACTAGAATAAATAGGTCCGAAATATTCTACTTTAAAGTGTATAGTAATGACAAATTTGACAAAATCAAATGGGAATATTTCATAAACATATGTTTTTATTTTTGTCAAAATGCATTATTCTATTAACTTTTGGATACCTAATATCCAGAAATTAGTCGGTAATCTAATGGGTGTGTTATTGAATCAAACATTTGCCATTTCTTTCTACTTTATCTAATGCAGAGAGTAGGTTCATGCATCACCAGCATGACCCCTAAACCCTAAATAAAAATATAATTGTCCCCTAAAATTTGAAAGGAATAAAAATATTGAATCCATCCATCTCTTGATCCGCATCACCTTTGATCAGGGTGATCCCCCTTATTTGCAGTATCTCATGAAGAAGAAAAGAAGATAACAGCAAGCCGTTGTAGTTTGACCCAGAGTCAAAGATCATCAAAACCGAATTGTAAACATCAATCACTCATGGATTGAATCCTAAGAACAATTGCATTATTGCACCAACTCATGGTTGATCTGTACAAGCATCCATACTAGAACTGTGGATTTCACTTCTGGTAAAGAAAACGATAAAAGCAATTGAATTTCCTAGAGCAGTGTTCTCTGCCTATCAAATGACAGAAGTAAAAGTCACCTCGAATTGGATTAGAAAAAACAGTAAAACAATAATAAGGCCGAAAGGGGAAAGACGAATGGCATAAAAGGCAGTAAAAAATTAAAAGTCACACCATATTTAATTAAACAGTACATTTTTAACTATTTTTTTGTTTTCTTTTTTTGGGGCAATATGTTTAGGTCAACTTCTGGGGAGAGATTTGAAATCCAATGGAAGTCCATCGATTTCAAGAACTTGTTAGAAGAACGATTTAGATTTTATAATTGGCTAAGGACAGAATCAAGTGGATGTGAGACACGAGCTACTCCAATGAGTTTATGAAGGCAATTGGATCTGAAAAAAATTCATATGCCAATTTTCTGCACCAAAAGAATGCAAAGATAGGCCAATTTTCTGCACCAAAATAGAATAGTAGAATACAAAGATAGGCAACTTTAAAAAAATGCAGAAGAAAAAGTCAACTTAGTTCCAAAACCATGAGACAAAAAAGGTTAATGATGTGCACCTCGAAGAAACCGCACCAGTATGATGCCCGAAATAACTTAGTTCCATAACCATGAGACGAATGCATGGAGTTATTAGTGCAGGTTGCATAAGTTGCCTACATCAATGTTGGACTACATTTCACTTTTTCGATAGAAACCAATCACGAGTGCATTTCATATTTGATTCAAATATGTACTACATCAATTGCGCACAAAGCTTGATAGAAGTGGGAGAAGCATATCTGTCTACATACAATCCTATGAATCAGATGAGTTAAAAACAAAGCATGAAACCGTGTGGAAGCATGGGCTTATATGATTTAGTGAACAAAATGCATTTGGGATGAGCCACATTTATGATTCACAAACATCTGGAGTTCATTGAAACATCATCTGTATGGTTATTAGGCCAACCACTTTTCATAAGGAAAAAGAAGAATTCGTAGCCAGAATAATTAATTGGTGACAATTGCAGTTAAAATTGTAGAAATTGTAGTTCATGACTGACTATGGTCCCAGAATACACCATCTACGCTTGATTAGATTCACAGTAGAAATACAAAGTCACTACAACAAGTTGTACATGTGGAGGTGTTTCATGTTTAAGAAAGATAAGGTATCTCAATAACTAAAAGTCCAAGCTGAAACCCATATAACAAGCCATCTTCAATTTGACTTCAGTATTTTTCATAGGACTTTATGACATTTCCTAGGACTCCAAGAACTTTTATGTCAGAGCCGAAGAACAACAAGTGGATACTTCAGTGGTCGAAGTAATCATCCTTTTCCAAGAAGAAAATTATTTTCTATGGTAAACTGGTCGATATCTACAGTATTGACTAGTAGGTCCACAGCCGTCTGCTTTTGATGGATGTTTCACAACTCTTCTAAAAAAGCAACATAAGGCCTCATTGAGCTACCAAAGTTGCGGAACCAGCCCATGTAATTGCTTTACTTTTATTTTCTCAAATTTCTTACACCAGATATTGTTCTTGCCTGTTTGGGTACCTTGCAATCAATTTGCCAGTAATAGGCAAGTTGATTTTGAAGTATTGGATATATTGTAGTTGGGGGTTCACCACAAGACAGGGCAATTGAGCATGTCTCAGCTCAAACCAAGTGTTATCAAAGCTCAAGGAATCATATACGAATTTTGAAGTTACAAATTTGAAGTAGAGAAGTCTGATCAGAGAAAAGATTTCGAACATTGGAAAATTAAGTTCACGATATCTTAGTGCAACAAGATCCATATAAAGCAATGCAAGTAAGATCCAAGAAACAGGTGAGTATAAAGGATGATGATTGTGAACAATTGGATAAAAAGTTACTCACCATTGTACCAAACCAAATCCCTCACAAATTGAATTTTTTTTTAAAGAAATTTGTATTCTTTGAGGATGTGAGATAGTATGAAAGTGTCAAAACACTTAAATAAATACGGCGTAATTTCAACTCAAGAGTATCGGATTCAAGGACAAATCCCTAAAATTGACCCGTTTGCACTGATCTCCTTATTGATGAACTTCAAAGGAAGGTATCAATGGATAGTTTGATGGGTTCAAGGATCAATATTCAAATGGAAAGAGGGTAGTTAGATGAACATGGTGATTCATTAAGAAATTCCTCATGTGGCATGCCTCATTTCTAATCAAAATAGATGGGTGTTGTGACAAAAGTAATTGTTGGATTTGTGGCAATCCCGGTTATGTACAGAAAATTTGTTGGGAAAGAAAAAAGCAAATTGAAGTTTCAACATCCGTTTACATTGAAGGTATTTGTGGAGGAAAAATGGCAAATTGAAAAAATCTATGGGTTGTGATCCAAAATATTCACTAACTGTTCAGGGGATTTTTAGTAATTGTGAAAAACACTTTAAGGGTTTATAAGCTATTTTGTTGAAAGAAAAAGCAGATCTTGTTACGGAGAGCTTTGGTTAAGGTTAAGATTGGGAGGTTTTAGCGAAAACATAGCTCACATTGTGCCAGGTGGTTCCATTGGTGTTTCCATTGTAGGTGGAGGTATGGTTATGAAGTCAATAATGGAGGTTGGTTTTATGGTTGTTTCGTGGTAGTGGAAAGGGGAATAACATGACAATCAAATCATATCCTTTCCAGTTGGCTGTGGATGTAGCCCGATTAGGGTGAACCACGTATAAGCGTGTTGATGGTGGTTGGATTATGGTTTAGAATGTTTTAGCGGTTTTGAGTTTTCTTATTTTGCTTCTCTTGCTTTCCTTTTATTATCATATTTATTATACAAAATATTGTTTTGCGTGTTTAGGTCTCTGGAAACCATTTTGCCTGTAATAGGTAAGTTGGTTTGAGGTATTGGATTTGTTTTCATTGGGAGTTCACCGCAACAAGGAGCAATTGAGCAAGCCTTGTTCCCAATAAAATCCTCGCTAAAGTATATTGACCTAAAAATTTCTGATTTGCCTAAAAGAGAAAATAAATTAAGCTACAGATTTGAAGATATCCACATGTCCCCAGAGCAACTTGATTGTATGCATGCAGCTTTTGTGTTTGTGAGTATGTGTAGCACAACTGTAGATATAACATCAAGAAGTTGTGCAACATAACCATTTATTGCGACTTCAAAGATGAACTTGTGTGAGAAAAGGCGATTGTCTATAATCACATTCAAACATGTTCATGGGGCAACCATCCTCGATTATAGGTATAAAAGAAAACAACAACAAACTGCAACACCTGTTTAGTGAGAAACAGAGTTGTTCAGGGATGCACCTTCTGAGAAGTACAAAAGAAAGCTGCAACAGTTTTCTGGTCTTTGCAGATAGTGATCTGAAAAGGTAAGAGTCCTTGAAAAGATGGAAATTCACATGATCTGAAAAGGCTGTTCTAAAAAAAGCCAACAACCAGCTCTTGCCAGCATTCTAAGGAAGATCTTTCAACTGAAGATGATATGAATTTTGTAGAACATTTAAAGATTTATCAGCTTAAAAGTCTTCATCTTCACTATAATCCGCATCCTCTGAAGTGGATTCATCTGCACTTTGTGCCAACCTGCTTGCCATACTAAATGAAGGCTCTGTCTTCATTTCCTCAATGTCAATATAATCATAGTCAAGCCTTTCCTCAAACTTTTGATCCGAACAATTGAGAAGCCATGCTAAAGAGCATTTTAAACCCTTCTCAGCAATCCTCCGATGCCTAGGCTTGATGGTCGACTCCAAGCTATAGGTAAAGAAAGCCGGATACTCTACCAGCTCTTCCAACCCCCTTCCCATCTCAGTCTGGAAATAATCAAAGCTCAGTCTCATAATATCCAAATTCAAAGCAAGAACTAGAGGGCAAGCAAGCACCATCCTCTTAACATTTTCCGTCGAAAATCCGCAATTCTTCAAGAACTCGACATGCTTTATTACAGGTGTCTGGCTGAGACTAACAACCTGTGGCATCTTTTCCACCACCTTGCCAAACTCTTCAGGACTGATATCAAGATTGAAGTTAAAAAAGTGTTGTTGAGACACAATCCTAGGCTCCAGTTCTAAACCAAGGATCTCAGGGTACTGCATTACAATCGAACTCAGTGCCTCTTTCCTTACTCCAGACTCTAAAAGCACATCTACATTACGCTTCACTCCATCATCAAAGCTGAAGCCGAGTATATGTGGCCTCTTTTCAATCAATCTTGCAACACCTTGTCTCGGGATCCCTATAGCTTCAAGATACTCAACAAAAGGCTTGATCACCCTTGCAACGCGCATGCCCAATATCTCAGGATATCGAGTAAGAATCCCTCCAATCTCTCTCCTAGCAACCCCAATTCCTACCAGATAAGCCACAGAGGTGCTCATGGTACCCTCAAGTTTGAAACCTAATACTTCTGGATATCTCTCTAACACGCCAGGGATATCATTTGGTTTAATGTCGAGGCCTTGCAAGTACTTCACTACTGGCGCTAAATCTATCACAACACTAGAATGGAGGACTTGTGGGTACCTTCTCAAGAATTCAGTAAAATTTGACTTGCGAACACCCAATTTGCCCAAGTAATCAAGCACTGGTATCATGTTCTTCTTAACACTGCAACCCAAGACAAGGGGATAGTTGTTTATATCTTGGATGGTGAGTCCCAATTTGTGTAAGAAATCGACGCGGTCCCTCATTACATCAATGCTAACTGGCAACTCTAAACCTTCAAGTTCATCAGGTACTATTCCGATTCCCTTCAAAAACTCATAAACCATGGCCCTATTGGTTTGCTTCTCTTTCTGCATTTCTAGCAAACTCGGTCTACTATACAGAGAGGACGATCTATTGGGTTTCCTATCAGTTTGGATACTTATTTGTTGTTGCGATGAAGCATCCAAAGTTGCCGAGGACCACATTTTAGCATCAATGGAGAACCCATTTCTAGCTCTCACCCCAATCTTCTTCTGCCCACCTAAAAACAAAATCTTGTTCCATGGTTTGAAATAGGGGAAATTAAAGCTCAGGCTTGATGATTCAAAATGGGGGCAAGTTATACCCCTGCATAACGCCTTCATGGTTTCTGGGTCTTTTATATTACACGTGACGTGTGAGCAAGAGATCATTCTTTCATCAATACAGAGTGCAAAAATAAGGAATCATATGACAAAACTTGATTCCAAGTACATGGCTGATATGGTTCAAGTTCTAGGGTCGTAAAAATTATGTTGCACAATTAAGAGAAAAGGAGTTGGCGGAGGAAGATGAAGAAATTGAAGAGCTTAGAGAGAGAGAGAGAGAGAGAGAGAAGAATAAATAGAAGAAATTAAAGAGCTTTAGAGAGAGAATGATGGATCGAAGAGGTTAGAGAGAGAAGAAGAGTACCTCCCTCCTATCGAATTCACAGCTGCCCCGAGCAGAGCAGAGCAGAGCAGAGCAGAGGCTGGGAGCGTCTTCCGCATGTGATATGATAGTGATGTGGCAAATATCATCTTTGTTCTTTCTCTTTATGACCAATGCTCCCTCGGTCTTTCTAAGATATAATTAATGTTCCTGCGAGGGAGTAACCCGTGAGAGCAACGAAAAAATTAATGTCTACATATTTTAACAATCACCTCCAAATTTTATCCTAACATATAAATTTGAAGTAAAAATTTTTTGGGATTATCTGAAAATCTATTTTAATATCTAATTATAAAATTTAAAAATTTAAAAATAGTTAAAATCAAGTACATCTATAAACATATGAAAAGTTTAAAAATAGACGGTCTAAATAATGGGTTGCAAGATGCACTATTTTTTTATATGAAATTTTTTTTTTTTTTTATATTCATTAATATCAATGTCGAGATGATCAATTAGATGGTTTTTCAACATTAAAACAATCTTTTCCGATGGATTTGAGGCGTATTTGTAATTCTACATTTTAAGGTTGTAAACTTATCTAAACTTTTTTCTTTAAATAAATTTGGATATTAATAAATGAGCAATGACTATATGATACCCTCCCATACCCATGTGAATAAGACCTCAAATAATCACCATTAAATTTTGATACATATATCTAGAAAAGTTATCCCATGGGTGTGGGACTTGGGTGAATAGGTTTATTGATAACCTTTTTAAAGATCTGTGTCAAAATTTAATCGTGATCCTTTGAGGTCCTCTTCACATAGGTGCGGGAGGATTTCATAGTATCATAACTCTTAAAAATTTATCTAAATTTGTAAAACTTACGGCCATGTATTTTTTTTTTTTTGTTGTTGTTTTTTCCCATAATGTATCTTGTTTTGTTTGTTTTTTTTTTTACTATTTCAAGTTTAGAACTTGAATTTTTAGTTCAAATCAGCTAGTAAGCGTGAGTTCCAACCGAATTACTAATATATTTTTTTTATGTTATGATCAGTTTGAAACTTGGACTTCCGAGAGCGAACAAAAAGTATTCCAAAATCCAAACCTTCTTAATAGAGGGAATTCCCTCAAATATATATATATATATATATATAGACTATTTAATTTTTAAAAATAATTATAAGTTATTATAAAGTTCATCTCAAATTTTTTTTTTTTTAAAATACACACATATATGCACACATTTTGCATGAGAACACACTCCTCCAATGGCACTCTATACACTTATTCCGTCAGGCAAAATGCGTATGAGTATTTTTTTTTGAAACGTTGAAACCACTAGAATCTTGCTATTTTAAAAAAAATAAAAATAAAAAATCTTCAAATGTATTTATGTGAGGGATTGTGTTTATGGTGTGCTTGTGTGGGAGTGATCCCTCTTTTATAGATGGGGTGAAGTTTCAAGATACTTTTAAGTTTTAAAATCGTCATCAGAGTCTTATCTCAATTATTTGAGGTCGATTATACGAATCATGCTATGTCATTCTGCTCTATCGAGTTTTAAACCGACATGTTACAAAAAAAAAAATTTATATAAGTAATTAAATTCAAATCTTCAAGATCTAAATCGAGCTTCTAACAAAAAAAAAAAAAAAAATTGGTTTCAAACTTGACATTATAAACCAAAAATTAAGCAAAAACAGTACCCCTAGTTCGGAATGCCAAATTATGATCTAAGGGCTTTTGGGAAAACATAAAAAATGGAGTAAAAATGGGGAACATGCGTGCAAAATTTAAAAGAACAAAGGCCAATAGGTTGTTTGGGTGTTTTGGCACAAACTTTAAGGGCTTTTATTTTGAGGTTTTGAACCCATTGCCCTCCCTCACCCAAATTTGTCTGGATAGAGAGGCCCTCAAGAAGGTATAAAATATCTCTCACAAAGCTGAAGGCCGAGGGATGTACATGGGGTCGGTGGACAAGAGTGTCTTAAAGAGAGTTTGAAGAGACCAGTGTTACACACACCAATTCAGGTGTAAAGTGTCATCTACTCATTTAGATGAGTTTTTTTAAAGTGGTTTTTTGGATGGAAAAAGTTTATATAAGGTCGACACCTTAAAATATAAAATTAAGGTGCACTTTTAAAATCATTCGAAAAAGCTGGTTTTTGATGTTGGAAAAATTTATCATCTCGACATCAAGATATACATACATGAAAAAAATTAAATATTTCAAATCTTAAAATAGTACATCTTACAAAACAGTATTTGGACTGTCAATTTTCAAGATTTTAATGTGTTTATAGATCTACTTAATTTGAACCATTTGTAAGTAACATGATCTCATCCTTTTGTTATAATAACTATGGCTAGGATTTCAAGCCGGATCCATTACCTCCAATCAAACCTAATATCACGAATTCACGACCCATCGAAGTCCATGTAATAAAGAAGGAAAATATATCCCAACCATTTAACATTTCATTTTTTTGGAAATTTAGGCAAATATCATTTATAATTAACCCCTCAAATCGCTTGCTCACTGTGAAGACAAACATATCGCCCTCTATAAGGAATCAAAGTAGTCCAAAACTATTAATTAGAACCGTTGATTGTAGATAGTCAAAAAGACCAAAAACTAATAATTCAGAGCAGGGTTGAGAAAAACACTGATCTGAAATGAAATCATCGAATTTGGATCGTGAATCCATAGGAGGAGATGGCAGCTAATCCGCCCGTCCAGACCAATTTTTGGGATTGGCAATCTGGGTCACCAATCCGTGTCTTTGAACATCGATTCATAGAGGTGTTAAGGGAAAAAAAAAAAAAAAAACACGAGCTTAAAAGTTGAAAATGGTAACTTCTAAAATGTTGAAACTACACAAATAATGAAAGAACCTCAGTATCATTGAGAGCTCATGAAATAAATTCCAAATAATTAAGTGAGAGATCTGTGTTTCCCTCTAGCCAAATAAGATAAAATGGAGTGATTAAAAAAAACTCTCTTTTTAGTTTGTTTTGTTTGTCATTTGAGCCTCCAACCTGCCCAGCCTCTCACCCTTGTAACCACCATCCAAAGCCCTAAAACCAATGCCCTAAAATCCGGCTTCCCTTCAAAATGTAGCCCTAAAACCATGAAAACAATCCCAAAAATCAACAAAGCCACCCATCGGTTTCTTCTCCCTCTTCTCCACCACCTTCCTCCCCCTCTGAATCGCCTCCCAAACCCTAGATTTCCTCCATTGCCAATGCCACCGATGAATGCCCCACACTCTGTGTTTCCCAGAGTGGAAGAGAGGAGCAAGCGCAACCAGAGCTTGTGATTCGAGGCCACAGAGAAAACCCATTTCACAGATGTGTGAATAGTTTTCGTGAATGATTTAGATAGTCGTTTTCTTGCAGCAATGGTGATGAGATGGGGTCGACTGCTGATGAATTGAGCCGCTTTTATGTTGTTGTCTTGTGTCTCGAATTTGTGAGAAAGAAGGATGGTGGTATTTGCAGATAGGAAGGACGGCGGGTGGATGCTTTGATGAAGATGAACCTGCTGAAGTGCCATTCTCTCTCTCTCTTACTCCAATGCCAATGCCAATGCTCCGGTTTCCTCCCTCTAGTGCCAATACAATTGTTTCGGGCCAACTAAAAAATCCATCTGAAAAAGGTTCTTTTAATGCTGAAAAATCTTGTAATTTATCAGCTCAACAACAATTAATTTTTAAAACATGAGTTTGCCACTGTGGACATTTTTAAAAAATTTAAAAAACTGTAAAAATAAAAATAGTGAATCGGCGAAAAAACACAAGTAAAGAGAGTGAACTGGCCAAAAAAACCACTAAAATCGGCGATTCTTTTCTAAACCCAAACGATTTCCTATATATTCAAAATTGGTAGGGGTGATTGATTTTCTGGTCAAATAAAGCAATGTCATATCGACCGAATGTTTTTTAGGTCACTGATAGAAAATATGGATTCTTATGGCATCAATTAGTACAATAACACATAATAAAGTCTCTTAGATTTTAGTGTTAGGCATAATCACAAGAACTCCAGATTCCTACTAGCAACTTTGACTATAACCATGGAGTTTATTGTCTTGAGCTTAGTATGCAAGCACTTTGAACTCAACACAAGAGGACTTCTTACCATATGTGAAGAGATTTTCCAACATGGACGCCATTAAACCAATATTGGCATGCCATTGCGAAAGGGTGCAGTTCGTATAAGGTGTGTTTTTGGGGGTCAATAGTACCTATAAGGTGCAGACATTAAACAACAAACAATCAAAGCAAGTCTCACAACTAAATCTTGTTAGAAAATACAGTTTCGTTGTTGAAAACCCTTAAGTTCTTAAAATCTATTTATACTTTTAATTATGTAATTTAAAGCTAAAAAATTAGTATAGATCGAGCAAATCTATAAATATTTTGAAAATTGAAAATAGCCGGTCTAGATGGTATATTACAAGGAGCATTATTTTTAGGATTTGAAATCGTTGTTTTTCCATGTCCATGTATATTGAGGTCAAGATGATCTATTATGGGTTTTTGAACATTGGAACAACCTTTTTAAGTGGAATTTTGAGGTGCACCATATTTCTATTTGTTAGTTATTTATAAGAAACATTTTGGTTATCTTCTAATTAGAATTTAGAGCTAAGAAAGGATACTACGTCCCATATTTCTCATGAACTTTTATCACGCATAATATTATAGGAAAATATACTATGCTCCAAACTATAATGTGTATTATGAGGCATTGCCCCCTAGGGAGCATAATATATCTCCTTAAACTAACAAGTAGAAATATCCAAACTAACATCAATCATATTAAAATAATAAAAATATGACTTGGAGGGGAAAAAAGTAAAATTCCTTAATAACAATTCTCGACTTTAAAAGATATTGTTTACGAAGAGATCATTTATCTTTTGTACATAAAAATCACAATCATTATTGTCTAAACTAAACATACCTTAAGATTTTAAAAAATATTGTTTATAAAGAGATCATCAATCTTTTGTACATGGAGATCATAATCATTATCGTCTAAACCAAACATATATAGTAATTCTGGATAGGTCTATCATCGTAACTTAAGTTCTGAACCGGTTTCAATAAAAAATTTGAAAACTTTATAAGTTCTGTACTGATGCCCCATTCCGAACTTGGAGTTTGGAACAGTAAGTATTTTGAAAAAAGAAAAAAGAAAAAATCCACACATGTAAAATGAAAAATAGAGGACATATTTTTTTTGTACCCAAAAAGGGGTATTTAGTGTTATCTCCACTTTTATTTTATTTATTGAAATGGAGAATTTTTTTCTCCTTTACATGGATGAAGGATGCTTCCCTTTAAAACGAATCATGTTATTATTTCCTTGGTTTAGATTAAGAATTATTTCTCATTTGATGAGAACTTAGTAGAGTATAAAACGCAGCATGTTATTATTTCCTTGGTTTAGATTAAGAATTATTTCTCATTTGATGAGAACTTAGTAGAGTATAAATAAGCGATGCTCCATCTCTGAAACGAGGAGGGTAAAGGCGAAGTAAGCCCATTTAAGTGCAGAGGACAATCTCATGGACAACCACAACAGTGTTAGTGGAGAAAATCGATGGCGAGACCTGGACAAGCTCCTGGTGAGACCGGGGAATATCGTAGGCCCAAACTTTGAACCAGGACCTCAGGTTACTACTCTTCCCCACTTTTTATCCATCTTATTTCTCGCATTGTTTTTTTTTTTTTTTTCTTTCTTTCCCCAATTGTGATGATGATTTCTCTTAGGATATTCTTCTTCTTTGGCTTTGATTCAAAGCAAACCACTCCGACTCGATTCTCCTGAAATTTATGATCCCTAATTCTATGCATGTGCATATGGGCAAGCTTTATCCTGTATTGTGAAATAATTTTGGTTCATTTTGGTTACTATTTTTTAAAAAATAATAATCTGGTTTTAGATTCTAATAATTTGGGATACGAATTTTATGTTTTTCTAAAGGCTCTTTGCATCTCGAAGGTGATAATCCTTCTGTGTATGGAAAAACCCTTGACTTCCACTACAAAGATGAGATTTTCTTTCTTTGGTCACATTTAAATCCTTGATATTCCCAAGGGTGCTTTTTTTTTTTTTAATGATTATTATTTTATTTTATTGTGTATGTGTATTCTGAAATATTTTTTTCAATTATTGCCTCTATTCGGTTTGATTAAGGATTCTTATGATTGTCAATTTTTTTAATCGTTTTCTCTTTTTTATCATGCTGGTACCAGTCAAATTAGAGCTAAAAGAGACCAATCTGCATGCTAATGACTTCACTGAATGCAGACGTTTACTGAATGAAGTGCTTCTATTTATCTTTATATCTTATTTTCTTTTCTTTTCAGCTTCTATGTGCTCCTCATATTTGATCTCATCTCGAATGGCTTGTAGGCATCCCATTCTGAAAACACCTAAAGGCAGACAGCTACAGGACTACAGCGTCTTTCCTAGCTCAAGGCCAATAGCTAGGCGGACCCTTTGTATCCAAATTTAGGGATAATCCCTGCTCATCCTAGTGCCACTGTGATTATCATTATTATTGTTGTCATTTAACGTGCTCCCTAGAAGTGCCCAAAGAAAATATAGATCATCTTTTTGTTTTTTTTCTTTTTTTAACATGCACGCTAGACGTGCCCCAGCAGTGAACATTGGTCATCCGTGTATTTGAATGGTAAAATCTACGTCTAAGAGAACTTAACTTCAATTCTCTTTTTCAAATTTTTTATCTAGTGATGATGAGGCAATCGACGAAATTTGGAGTCAAGCAAATGTATGTATAACCTCGACTAGCACCATTTTAGGACACCTAAAATGGACAATCCATATTTACTAAAGTCTCCCTCTCATAAGAAATACCGTTTTTTTTCAATTTTTTCTTGCAATATTAATCATCATATCCAAACGCGTGTGTGCAAAATTTGGGCTTGAACAAATTTCTCTAAGGCCCACAAAAATGATATAAAGCAGAAAATACACTTGTTGTCTGCTTTTGGGCAGATGAAATACGGGGTTTTGTTTGGCCACTCCCTCTCATGGAGTGTTCCTTTAACCTATACAACATTCATTGGGCACTCATTACCCATGCTTTGTAATACAAAAACTTTTTGAGCAGGAATTTTTTGTTGCTAGTGAGGCGTAGAATATATATTCTTATGAAAAAATAATGGCATTTTAGTAGTTATGAAAAGCAGTACACCCCATGTGGATGATATCACATTCCATGTGGGTGATGTCAATCTCCACCATTGTTGACAATTGTTTTTGTTTCTACCAAACCTTTCTACTTTATCCTTGATCGATTTATTACGTAAAAATCTGCTAAGCAAAAGTTGCTACATTGTAAGAATATGTCCAAAAGTGTTGAGTAGGTTAACGAAATACTCTAGGAGAGGGAATATCTGAACAAAACCAGTTTATGTGCGCACGCACGTTTGTGTGTTTTGAGAAAACCATAACCAGATTCATTTTCATTTTCACTGTTGACAAGTAAAAGTATAGAGCTTAGTGAATATTTGGTGACATTGAGAATTAGTTTGTTGGTTTTATTGTGCAGCTGAGAGATGACCTGCAGGCATATGCAAAGGTGTTGGTTGTTGGTGCTGGTGGCTTAGGCTGTGAGTTGCTCAAGGACTTGGCATTGTCAGGTTTTCGGAATCTCGAAGTGATAGATATGGACAGAATTGAGGTCTCCAATTTGAATCGCCAATTCCTATTCAGGTAACAATATTATATTGCCCATGCTTTTCTTACACAAGATGTTACTTTTTTCATGTTCATGGATTATTTATACTATTGGGGAGGTTATTACTCGATTGCTTGCATGGTACACGTTTGTTGTTGATGATACACCACATTTGTTATAGTAGTTGTCCAAATGAATCATCAAGCCATGTTGTTTTATTATGTCTTGGTTTGTTTCAGTAGACTTTACTTCGTGCGGTATGATTCTTAAATTAAGGAAGTGACAAGAAGGATAATAATTCTTCAAAGTGTCATTTTATAACTTACTTCCGGTAATTTGATGGTATGTCTAATTAGAATTTGTGTATTTCACCATCGTTGTGTTTTCAGGGTTCTTCTGCCCTTAAAAAATGCTTAAGTCTCCAAAAATGGTGAAAACCAGGTTTCACCAGTGCATAAAGCACTCAAAATTACATCAGTCCTTTCTCCCAACTACAAAAAATTATTTAAAATGCAAAAATCTTAATTGATTCTTTTGCAATATTTCTTTCATATGTAATGTTCCCAGCCACAGGATTCTAAACTGCATGGCATAGACACTCCTAGAGACACGAGCTTAAAATGTATGTCACAATGCTCCCCAATTGAATGTTCATTAAAATTGAAAAAATCCTTATTTGATTGGTTTTGTAAAAAAATTTATTACACATGTAATGCTCCCATGAACAAGAGCCTAAACTATGTGACACATGTAATACTTCCCATTATACGAATATAAACTGTGTGAAACTCCTCGTCACATGAGTATAAACTTTGTGGAATCTTTCCTTATTTTCTTCCATTGTCCTACAATATGATTCTGACATTTAAGTCCTGAAATTAGCATATCACGTGTATTTTTGTTTTGTTCATGGTTGATGTATTAGCATGTCATTATGGGCAACTTTGTTAAGTCCCTGACTGAATATGTAGATGATGTAATTGTCATTGCTGCGTGATGCGAGATTGCAAGTTATGCTGGTCCAATCTGCACGATTTTAAATTGCTTGGCATTTTTACCTTATTGTGTGATGGTAAACTGCATGATATATCACCCTTATTGCATGACTTTAAGCTGCATATTATAGTGGTCCTAATTGCAATACCTAGAACTTCGATTACAATGCTCAAAATCATGAAGAAGAATCTCCAATCTTGAAGTTTAGACCACACTCACCACCTTTTTTGAGACAGCAGATGTAGACGTGTTGAAGGCCAAGCATCACATGCATGAAAGAAATTTGCACACATGATGCTTTGTTTGTTTTTTGTCGGTTTTCATGACTAAAAAAATGTATGCGTCTTTAATCTTGGCGAAAACCGGGACATGCTAGCTCGTAAAACACTAAAAAATGCCTAAGTCCTTAACACGGGGAGAATGCAGGTTGACAATTTAACCATATGATTGCAAAAGTCATGTGTTTGAAGCAACAGAGTTTGGATAGAGTTCGAAATATAATCAACTTCACTTAAAACCCAAAGATTGGCAATAAACCAACTGTTCGGGGTGTTTTTGGATCAGCCTAAGTTTGGAAACACCTAATGGTGGTCAAAATGCAGGATACGATATCTTTGTGATTGAATAGTCACATAACCGAAGCAAAAGCATTGAAGTGTTAGTGGATTCAAATATTAACAAAAGGGTCAAAATGATATTGGAATTCAAATTATGGTAATAAACCAACAATTTGGATTGACGTTGGAGTCCTTTTTTTTTTTTTGAGTAAATTGAAGTTGGAGTCCTTGTGATATGGAAAAGCTTAACCACTATGAATAACTCAGGAACTTCTCCGAACTTCAAATTTCAGGCCAATTTTTGATAAATTTGGCTCCAAATTCATGAAAACATGTTCTCCAACACACAGATTGTATTGGAATTCAAAACCACGAAGAAATTCAATAAAAAATCTCAGATTTGTTCGATGTACTTAGGGAGTTAGAAATATGTGATCCATGCCATAGGATTCAATCATCAAGAAAAAGGTTGAGAACCTTCCACTTGTTTACGAGATGTCTAGTTCTAGATGATAGGCCTATTTATCAATACTCTCTCTCACCCATTAGAAGATAATATTGGACGTATGTTCAACCAGAACTTTTGGGCTGGTTAAAAGGTACCCACTAAGGAGTACCCTAGTTGTTGGGTTAATAAGATATGTTAGGAATTCTCAAAAAAAAAAAAAATAATATATATATATATATATATGTTAAGGAAGGATACTTGAAAATTTTCAAAGTTGAAGAATGTAACACATTTAATGGTTTGGTTGAACCTTTGAGCCAACTATAATATAGGCAGGGACGAAAAGGATTAGTGAGAACCTTAAAAAAGTGGCTAGGAGCTGGTCCTCTTCCTATAGGAGCATTCTCGTTTTATTCCTATTCATGGTTATGTCTAATATTTGAATAACAAAGACTGATGAAAAAGTCCTGCAAGTGGTATTATTGGACTGATAAGAAATCCAGTCGATTCATTTTAAAGCTAAGGGAGAATCATATCAAAAGCAGCACTCTGAGGGAGGCTGGGTAGATCAGTCGATGTTTAGTTCGTAGGAACTATTGGTTATGAGTGGAGCAATGTCTTCCAGTGTCCATGGCTCCTGTCATTTAGTCTGTTAAAAGAATGATGCCCTCTTCCTTAATAAACCTCTTGACTGATCTCATCAACTTGAAACATAGTGTAAAAGTTTTTTATTATTCTCTCTGATAGTGATGATGACGCTTACATGGTTTTCCTACCAGTTGACTCTATGCTTTGGGCCTATTCAGGTCAATGAACACTGCAGAATTTGATTGCTGGTGTAAGTTTGCGTATGAAATGTGGAAAAGATGAATGATCAGTAGGAGAGTGATGATTCTTTAGTGTAGTTAAGACTTATATGTGTCTTCTGGTATATAGCATGTTCAGTTACATTACTTTTTTTTCCTCAGGCTCTTTAATATGGAGCTTGCTCTATCTAGTTTATGGGATTATGTTCCTCATATTGTGTACTTTACTACTTCTGTAGGCTTCAGGATGTTGGAAAGCCAAAGGCTGAAGTTGCTGCTATGCGTGTGATGGAACGGGTTAGTGGTGTGAATATAGTACCACATTTCTGTCGAATTGAAGATAAGAATATTGAGTTTTACGGTGATTTCAACATTATTGCTCTTGGTCTTGATTCCATTGAGGCTAGAAGCTATATCAACTCTGTCGCCTGTAGTTTCTTAGGTATGGAGCTTCATCTCCTCTGATTCATATGTTCTTAACTTCTGACAATTTCTGCTCTTCCATGTTCTTTCTTCTTCCAAAATGATATTCCTTTATCATTTTTTTCTTTGGTCATTGGTCATGTTAAAATCGTAGTTTGGACTGGAAAGCGTGAATTATTATACCATTCTGCTCAAATAAGTTGTATCTTGCTATGATTCATTTTTTTTTTCCTTGCTCAGAATGATTGGGCACCATTGTTGAGATCCCTAATGGCTTCATGTCCATCCTTAATGTAGCTTCCGAAATTTTCAACCACCATTTCTTAAATTATGTATTTAATTTCTTAGTTATTGACTTGCAAAGGAAGGTAAGTAAACAATTGATCTAACAATAACATGGAACTTATTTTTTCTAATTTTTAGATGGAAATAATGATACCATTGGTGAAGTCTCTCAAATGGAGATACTGTGAATTTCCAGAAAGAACCTTCCCATCAGTGTCTCTCTTCCCATGGATGCTTTTTTGCTTTCTGTTTCTCTCAGCAACTCTTGCCAACAAACAAACGAACATAATTTTTGTTTCTTAAAGATTGTGTGCATCAGCACGCTTAGGGAAAATCTCTTGAATTATGTATGTGTGATCAGAGGATATGGAAGATCTCTATAATATCTTGGTCTGCATAGCCAATGAAACACCATGGTTATCGAACTATTATATTCAGTGTCAACTTTGGTGCTGGTTACGTGCACTTTTTTGTCTTTATTGATGATATACCTTGTTATATACTCCTCACTTGGTTAGGGCCATATTTTAAAAATTAATAAGGTGCCCTTTCTTTATCAACCCCCCACCACCCCTCCCACCCCCCAAAAAAAAAAGAAACAAAAAGAAAGAAAAAAAAGAAACAGAAAAAATCTACTCCTGAGGCTGTTTGATAAAGTGGAAGCTAAGGCTGTGAAAGTGGGGTTGATGAATCCCTCCATTGCATTGGTTCCATCTTGAAATTTTATTGCGGAGGTTCCATCTTGAAATTTTATTGTGGAGGATGGTTGGTTTCCCATTATAAGGTTTTCTTTAGGACCCTCTGGTGCTTAACCATACAAACCTACAGTGCACTTCAGGATGAAAGATTAATGCTTGTCTGTTAACTTATTGCAGGGATATGAGGAGAATTGGGGTTTCTAACTTGTGGACAAGATTTGACAGTTATGAGATTATATGCGAGTCAAGAGAAACTTCTTTTGAAAAATACGTGTAATAAGAAACTTTTTGAAGTTCTATGCCGCAATGGAGTCCTAATCACATGATCTTTTCCACTTTCTTTATTGAGGAAATGACAGGTTTTTTTTGGGGCATATGTATTTCATCAATTTTCGTTGTACTGAACTAAGCAGTTTAAATCTGAATCCTGCTACTGACAATATGGAATTTTGAAGCTTTGAGATTTTAAGTAATATGAATTCAAGTGCTAGACTGTAAGGTCATTGCAGGAGAGAGTTTGTCTATGCAACACAGGCTTATGGTTATGGATGTTTGCATTAGGAGATGGAAGAGAATGAGTGACATTAATGGGTGTCCGAGAACTAGGTAGTGGAACTTAAAAGCTAAGAAAATAAACTTATTTAGGAATAAATTGATGAAAGAAGGAAAACGAAATTCTGAGGACAAAGTTAATGTTACGTGGAATGAGATGGTTGATTGTATTAAGAAAGTGGTAAAAGAAATTTTAGGAGAATCTAGAGGGAAAAGACTTTCAGATAAGGAAACTTGGTGGTGGAATGATGAGCTTTAACATGCTATTAGCGAAAAACAATATTGTTACAAAGCTTGGCAAGCGAACAAAAATGATAAGAATTCAAAAGAAAATAGAAAATTCAACAGGAATGCTAATAAAATAGTAAGGCTATGTTTAAGGCCTATGATAATCTATATAGTAAATTGGGGACAAGAGAAGGTGAAAAAGATGTCTTCAAACTAGCAAAAAAATGAGAGAGAGAAAGTATAGGGACCTAGATCATATTAAATGCATCAAGAGTGAAGATAAAAGGTTGTTGGCAAACGATGACAAGATGTGTTTTAATTTTTTCTTTAAATGACAACTACCATGGGAGCTTTGCATTAAGCGGTAATGAGGTCAGAGGTCATAGATACTTTGATAGGATTAGGATATCTGAAGTGAAAGAAGCTTTAAGAAAAATAAAGATAGGAAAGGCTTTAGGACCAGATGTAACAATAGAGGTTTTTAAGTGCATGGAAGAGATTAACATATTCTGGTTGACCAAGCTATTTAACAAGATTTTGATAACAAAAAAAATGCCAGATGCATGGCGGAAAAATATTGTGGTACTTATTTACAAGAACAAAGGAGACACACATAGTTATATGGACAATCGAGGGATTAAATTTGTGAGCCACACTATGAAACTGTGGGAGAGAGTGATTGAGCAACAATTAAGACATAAAACGAGTGTATCAAAAAATCAGTTCGGATTTATGTCAGGGAGGTCAACCATCGAGGCTATTTTTCATACTTAGATAATTGACAGATAGTTTAGAGAGAAAAGAAAAGACCTCCACATGGTCTTTATTGATTTAAAGAAAGCATACGATAGGGGGTACCTAGAAAGATAATTTGGTGGGGTTGCTGGAAAAAAGAGGATTTTTAATAGGATATATTGACAAGGTTGGGATATGTATAAGGGAGAGCTAACTAATGTGAGGACAACTAGTAGATAGACAAGTGAGTTTTCAGTGATAGTAGGCCTACAACAGGGTCAGCTTTAGCCCATATATCTTTGCTTTGGTTATGGACAAGTTAACTAAGCATCTATAGGATGAGGTCCCATGGTATCTGTTGTTTGCGGATGACAATTTTGATTCATGAGCATAGAGATGACATAAAAGCAAAGTTAGAACTTTGGAGGGATGCTTTAGAATTTAAAGATTTTAAAATTAGCTGAACCAAGAATATATGGAATGCAAGTTTAGTAATAATAGGAGCATAAACGAGGAATTAGTTTAGATTGATGGCCAAGAAGTACCTAAAAGAATTTTCAATATCTTGGGTCGATATCCATGAGAAATGAGAGATTGATGAAGATGTTGCTCATAGAATTAGAGCTGGGTAGATGAAGTAGAGATGCACTTCTGGAGTCTTAAGTGATCGACTGATCGTCACATACCAATGAAATTGAAGGGGAAGTTCTCTAGGATGGCTATAAGACCAGCCATGCTTTATGGGACGAAGTGCTGGGTGGTTAAAAAACAATATAGGCATATAATGAGTGCAGCAGAGATGACAATGTTGAGATGTATGAGTGGCAAGGCGAGGAAGGATAGAATTTCGAAAGAATATTCAGTAGCTCCAACAGATGATGAAATGAGGGAAAGTAGATTGAGGTGATCTGGTCATGTACAATGTTGACCTAGAACACCACCAGTTAGGAGGGGTGATTTGGTTCAAGTGGAAGGCTCAAAAATGGTACGGGGAAGGCCCCAAAGGACATGGATGGAAGTAGTGAGATGTATGGTGACTTATGGTCTGACTGAGTGTATGGCCCTTGATAAATAGCCGATCTCAAATAGTTGGATAAGCTCGGATGATAATGATGATGATGAATTCAAGTGCTAGAATAGATACTCGCAATTTCTTGCTTTTGTTCTACTATTAATAAGTAAAGAGCGTGTATACTATGCTCTCGTGGAAGCACACTGTCCATCTACCCCTTGGGCTATAAAACCTACTTGGGAGGATTTTTTAAATCTGAAATTTTGGGAACTACCTAAGAATTACTAGATTATTTTTGGAAGAGAAAACTTAAATTTCAAGTTTCCTAACACTTTCGAAAAATTGTATGGTCTTGGTTCAATCTTGAGATGTTATTTTTCTCTGGTGCATATAAAGTGTGATTTGGAAATTTTCTTTTGGGAAAGTTTTCTATGTTCCCCCTACAACATAGAAGTTCTATCATCCCCCTTATCCAACGATCCATTTTTTAATGGAGGGCTAAGATTGCCCCAATCACAATGTCACGTATCTACACTATTTTATTTTTAATTTTTTTCTATAAACTATTTTGACACCAAATTTTCGTCCAGTGCTCTATTAAACTCGCACTAATGAAAAATATAAAAAAAATATTTTCAATAAAATAAAATAACCAAAATACCCCT
>NW_006499801.1:618727-647533 GCF_000471905.2 Amborella trichopoda
AATGAGAAGATGGCACATACCAAATTTCATATTCAGAAAATTTGTATTAAAAAAACTAAAAATAAAATACTTTGAAACGTCGGATCTAAGATCAAACGGTGAGTGACTCTCTTGATAAAAAATGAACGGCTGGATGGTAGGGGGAGGATAGAACTTCTATGTTGTAGGGGGAACATAGAAAGCTTTCCCTTTTCTTTTTTGAGGTTAGTCTATCGGTTGATGATGTTACATCCCCAAAAATTGGGATCCTAAAGTTACTCCTATATTAAGTTCTACTCGAGGACGTAAATGGACAGTATGCTCCTGCAGGATCATGGAAGTTTTTGGCATAACTAAAATGATATTCATTTCCTTTTTCTATAGTTATTGTAGTACATGTTTTGTATAGATGTGACATGCTTCTCGTGAACAATCAGAATCTCCTTTTTTTACACACTGTTCAAAAACTCAGTGATTCAGGCTCGAATTCACCCAAGCCACTTGGACATTGCACCATACTGGGGTCCAGTTTAGAAACCCAAGCCCCTAGGACTCACCGCAGTCTCACCTGCCATGGATCCTACCATTGAATTTGCACAGGAGTCTCGGCCGAGTGAGACCGCGGATTGGGTTGGGACCCTTGTGAGTTCGATCAGATTCTGAGTTTTTAATCACTGCAGTGAACTATCAGATAATGCATCACATTTCTATTTTGAATTGCTGTTTATTCCTGTCTACTTTTCTGAGTTTGAATTGTCATCTGCCTTGTATCACTCTGGGAAAATCTAGAGTATGATTCTGATGACAAGCCATGCGAAGAAACAATTAAACCTATGGTAGATGGTGGTACTGAAGGTTTCAAGGGCCATGCTAGAGTTATCTTACCCGGAATCACCCCATGCTTTGAATGCACCATATGGCTTTTTCCTCCTCAGGTGAAGTTCCCTTTATGCACTCTGGCAGAGACCCCTCGTACAGCTGCCCACTGTATTGAATACGCCCATTTAATTAAATGGAATGAGGTAAAGCACAGGAACACTTGGTTGACACTTCTTCTCATTTAGGAATGCTTTTTTATTGGCTGGGGCATGGTTTACAGGGCAATTCTCTTGCAGGTGCATGGTGGGAAGTCTTTTGATGCAGATGATCCAGAACATATGCAGTGGGTTTACTCTGAGGTTCTGTCATCGTCTGTAGTTAAAATTTCTTCAACTTGTCCATTTGTATTTGTTTTAGTCAGTGATGTACTTGAAACATCTGATGCTACAGGCGCTTAAGAGAGCTGAACTTTTTGGTATTAGCGGGGTTACCTATTCCTTAACTCAGGTATGAAATTGTCTTAAAAGCAGCTCCTCACAAGCTCAAATGTTTCCGCATGTGTAGCCTGCTTATATTTGTCCGATTACAACTCTATCCTGATTTGGAGGTACACAGTTTTATGAAGTGAGAACCATTTGAATTTGTCATTTCATCCTTTTTTTTTTGTGAATCTTTTTGTGCATCATGTATGGTGGATTGAGGATTTTATATATGGTGCTTTCGGTCCATGATCTACCTGCCCAATTTGTGAAAGTAATGCACATGTTCTTTGGCTACTGCTTTTTTTACTAATTGGCAAGGGACTCGTGGAAATTGCCCCTTTTTTCTTTTTCACTGGATGGATTTTCTATCATGCAATTTGTGTAATCATATCCTATGATTTAAGAGAGATGGATATTGTATGTTGTTATTCTCTTTGCTCTTTAATACTTAAATAGTTCTTTCCAGTTTATATGACAATAATGACTCCTCTCTTACTTTTCTGCAGGGCGTGGTAAAAAATATTATTCCGGCTATTGCCTCAACTAATGCAATTATATCAGCTGCTTGTGCATTGGAAGCATTGAAGATTGCTACAGGATTCAGCAAATCATTGTCCAACTACCTAACGTGTGTCTTTACACCTTTTGTTCTAATTTTCCTTGCCACTGATTATTGGGGATATGTACATGATGTGACATTTTTTTGTGCTTGTCAAGTTGGCATATTTCCTCTGTGATTTGATTTTTGCAATGCCTTATCTAATGGTTTTGGGTAGATAATAGTGCTTTCATGTTAAAGTTCCATATCTTGCCATCTTCTAACTAGTAACTACTCATCATTCTTTTAGGTATAATGGTGCTGAAGGCCTTCACACGAAGGTGACTGAATTTTGGAAAGACAACGACTGTCTTGTTTGTGGTCCTGGCGTTCTTATTGAGGTGGACAGTACGACTTCTCTGCAGAAGGTGTGTAGATACGGTATTTTTTTCTTTTCTCTTCGGTGCATGCAAGATGCATGGTACTTGTTCCAGCTTTTTTTGTCATGAACAATCCTTTAGTAATATACATTATCAAAAAAAAAAACAATCCTTCAGTGATATTGGCTTTCCTTTCTAGTAAGCATTTTGATTAATTTCTGCTTAGTAAGAGGAATATTTGAATGATTTCCTTAAATCTTATGTTTTGGGATCTAGACCATTTCCTCTTGTACAAGGTCATATTCACTTTCGTCCGTCAGATTTTGAATTGGGTAATTGTGAGAGTATCATTGACTGGACCCAAAGTTCAAAAATATTTCTCGAACTTTGTGACACGTCCCCAGCCATTTAATTTGACATCGAATGGGTAAGAATATTTATGACCTCCTTGTAACAGATATATGGTGTCATAGTAGACAATCCCTTTTGTTTCCACAAATGTCCTAGGGAAAAATTTGTTATTTTTGCGTGCACATTTTCATTTGACACTTTGTTTCTATCCTTATGCTTTTGACCAGTTCATAGATCTCCTCAGAGAACACCCGACGCTCCCTATATCGAAACCAAGCATGGTGCACAGAGGCAAGAACTTGTATATGCAGGCCCCTCCCATACTTGAAGAAATGACCAGATCGAATCTGCAGCTTCCTCTCTTTGATCTCATGGGTAGAATCCCCAAAGATGTCATTCATGTCACTGGCACTGTCACATTGAATGATCGGAAGACATCTGCTCTAAGAAAACTTCGCATTGTGTTTAAGGGAAATGTGGATGGAGTTGCAGATATGGATATGGCTGGTGGCGCATAAAACTTCTTACCTTTGTTGGTATCCAATGACTTGACTTTGACCAGATAGCTTATACTTCTAAATTTTGAGAGAGAGAGAGAGATTAGCCTCTGTTTTGAGCAGGCATTGTCGCGTGTTGGGCATGATTCTGCTTCATATGTTGCCTGTATCAGATAGGCTGGAGTTGTGAAGTTTCTTGATTACAAAAATTGGACACAATTGCCATAGAAAATGCAAAACATTGGCATGGAAGATGGTAAGAGTTGTTGGGAAAAGGGGAAATCTCTATATTGTACTAGAACTGTAGACGATTCATCATATTTGAGTTTGTCTGCATAGATGAATTGAGGAAGAATTCTTAGCTTGGTTGCTGTGGAATTTTGTGCAATAGTTTGCTTCATGGCATTTCAACATTGTACTAAAGGTGTAAGATAAGTTTTTGACATGGTTTAAGAGGAAACGAATGTTGTTAGCAGAACGCTTAAGTTGTTTCTTTTTAGCTTACATGACTGAATACAATGGACCACGACTTTATATACAAAGGTCACAAGCACCTCAAGCCATCACAATGTAAGTTAGATAGCTGGGGTGTACCATTTATTTGCACAAAGCTTTAGGAATTTTCTTTTCGAGACTCTGACCGTGGCTGATGATATGCCTCTAGCTGCCCTGATTTCACTTCTGACGCCGAAGGGAGATTCTGACCTTTTTGTACAAGATGTGTTGTATAGAAAGAGTTTATATAAGGTTGATGCCCTAAACAATCAAACAAAGTCACACTTCAAAAATTCATTGGAATAAGTTGTTTTGATGCCAAAAAAAACCCTCAAATTCGAATATCGCGATCGACTTTGGGATTCATTGACATAAAAAAAAAAAAATTCAAATCTAAGAAATAGTGTATTTCGTAATGCATTATCTAGACTGTCAATTTTTAAGTGCTCATAGATTTATTTGATATATAGCATTTGGAAGCTTTAAATTTTATAATTAGAGATGAAAATAAAATTTCAGGTTATTATAAAGATTTTCAATATTGAAACGATATCTTTCAATATTATTAAAAGGTTAAAGGTGCGCCTTACTTTTATTGTTTGGCGCTTCAACCTTGTACAAACCACCCCTTGTATATTTCGTTTTTCTAATGGGTAGTTCGGTTGCAAATTTTGAATTTGGGATGTTGAGGGACATTTGGTACCAGAGGTAGATGGTGTTATTATGTGGTTCCTTTGTCTAATGGGTAGTTCGGATGTAAAATTTGAATGACGTAGTGTTACAATCTTCAACAATCAAGCCTGTATTTTTTGGCTAATCAAGCGTGTATTTTTTGGCAAATTTATGTAAAAGGACTGTATACGATGAGATCATTTATTTTCGATACAATGCGGTAACAATTCTTTATAACCATTTGATGTGAAATAAAAGGCCTATTTTCGGTTTATTTCTGGCTAGTCCATGTAAGATCGTGTATACTTACTACAATTTGTACAAAAGTTATTAAAAAATGGAAGGGAAATTATAAATATATATATCTTTTTTTAGATTATTAAAAATATAATCTAAATTTATAAAACCTCATCTATACCCCTTTTCTGTTTTTTTTGTGAAAACACTTTTTACAATAGTCTTAGATCTGTGAAGGCATCATGGTTGACCTAGAGCTGTGACGGTTATAGCAGGTTCTAAGCCAATGCATCACGGAATGTAAAGAACCGTGATGGGCTTCTGGATTGTCTCATGGTTACTTGAAGCATTATAGTACTTAAAGAACCATGATAGGTTTCTAGACAATCACATGGTTACTTGAAGCATCACAGTACTCAAAGAACTATGATGGTCACTTAAAGCATCACGGCACTTAAAGAACTATGATGGGTTTCTGAAGTATCACATGATCACTTGAACCATCATGGCACTAACATAACCGTGATGGTTATTTGAAACATTACAGCACTTAAAGAATTGTGATTGTCACTTGAAGCATCATAGGACTTTAAGGACCGTGATGCCTTCACGGACCTGCTACTTATGTGAAGGGTGTTTTAGTCATAAAAGTGTGAAAAAAATGGTGAAAAGGGGTATAAATGAGGTTTTAAAAAATTGAGATTTATTTCTAATAATTAAAAAAATATATATATAAAAAAGTATATTTTTGATGATTTCCCGAATAAAAAACCACTTCATTGTTGAAACCTTTTCCGACTGCAACGGTAGAAATTAGAAAAGATGGGGAGGCCGAGATAGACTGATCTTAAAGTCTAAACAAACAGGCTACCTCACAACACATTTGATATCCATCTGATCAATCAGAAAATGGGTATTGCTCATATCTGACTGAGCAGTCGTAAAGCACCGCCCTTGCACCTATGCGATTGGTGCATGTCTGCTGCATCACGGACACCGCGCTTACCAGGCAGGTTGCACAATCAGAAGGAGAGAGTGAGGGGGTGCAGGTGGCTCTTGCGTACGCAAAGGCGTTTGGGAATGGAGAGATGGTCTTGTAATCGCGAGAGGGGCGAGAAGGGGTGGAGCTTTGAATGTCCTTGAGGACGTAGTCCAGGCTTTGCGTGAAGGGATCGCCTCTCGTGTACACACCAGAATTGCAGAGCACTTGAGTGATGTTGGTGTTTGGTGCACTCTCCACAACCAAGATTCCATCACCACCACCACCACCACCACCACCACCACCACCACCATATAGTATGGTGATAAGTAGAATCAAATACAAGCCTATAAAACCAGCCTTTCTTCTGTCTCCCATTTTTGCTTCTTCTTCTTCCTTTTTCTATACTCCAAAAAGAGGGTAGTGGCGTATGAGTTTTATATCTGCCTTTCCATTGTTATCGTCAAAAACTATGGCCGTCTTTTGTTTGTTCATGGGGTTAGGTGAATTATGAGGGGAAAAAAAGTTCATATAAGGTTGAAACCTTATACGGTAGAAAGAAGGTGCACCTCAAAAAATCTAGTAAACAATCGGCACACCTCAAATTTTATCATAACATGTATTTTTGGTGTTAAAAATTCTTAGGATTATCAAAAATCTATTTTTATATCTCTTATAAATTTGAAAACTCTTAAAAAAAAAAAAAAGTTAAAATCAAATATATCTATAAACAAATGAAATCTTGAAAATGGACGGTCTAGATGATATGTTGCAAGATGCAATATTTTTGGGACTCAAAATCTTTCATTTTTTCATATTCATACATCTAGATATTGAGATGATCAATTAGAGGGTTTTTCAAAAATCCAGATAATTTGTTGTAAGACGCATTATTTTTGGGACTCAAAATCATTTTTTCTTTTATAATCATACATCTCGATGCTTAATTAGAGGGTTTTTCAACATTAAAATAAATTTTTCCAATGGATATTTGAGGTGCATCAACATTTGAAGGTTGGAACCTTATATAAACTTTTTCCTATTTTTGCATATAGGGCACTTTATACCAAACTTACCGAGGAGGCTTTATTGCTGTCTTTGATCAAATAATCCATGTCCCTAATCTAAATTTTATATTGACCAAAAGTGCGTCTTTTACCTTGGATGAAATGACGGCCCTTTTTTTGGGGTAGTTAAATACACATATGAAATGACAGGCCAGGCCAGGCCAGGCCTGCCCTTTGTTGAGTAGTTAGAAGGTGGGGGAGTAGCATACGTCCCCTTTGTTTCTTAGTCAATTTAAAGTTAAGTGGGGCATATAACACATTGCATTGCAGGGCTCTTTTGTCCTCTCACTGCCCTGCTCTTTCCTGCTTCTTGGCTTCATCTTTTTGGATGTGTTCATGGCAGCCTTATCAAATAACTAAAACCTCACCTCATAACTCATCCAAAATTACAATGAAAACCAACCTTTACATAAATCATCTCCACTTAAACATTATGGTTGTAAAAAACTTAAGATTTCAAGTTCTAAAAATAATATATATTGTAACAAATTATCTAGATTGTCCATTTCACCCAAAAATATCGATCATCTCTACTTGAACATTATGGTCATAAAGCTATTAGGATTTCAAGTTCTAAAAGTAGTGTCTATTGTATCAAATTGTCTAGACCGTCCATTTCGCCTAAAAATAAGTGCTCATAGATCCCTAAGATCTGTACTAAATTTTTGGTTTCAAATTTTATAGTTAGTATTGGAAATCAATTTTAGAGTCTTCATGAAGATTTTCTTTGCAGAAAGTTAGGTGATTGCCTCAAGGATTTTCTATTAATTAAACAATTTAAGTTTATGATAGGCAATCAGATCTGTTAATTAAACAATTTAAGTTTATGATAGGCAATACAGATCTATTAATTAAACAATTTAAGTTTATGATAGGCAATACAGATCTATTAATTAAACAATTTAAGTTTATGATAGGCAATGCAGATAAATGGGAAGCAATCGAATTTGGATCGTCCAACACCTAAATTTGGAAGTTCAAAGCATGGTAAAAAAAAAAATCAGAACTTCTGATGTCGTGACTGTTTCTAACATATTGGACCTGTGCTACATTTTATCTCCATTTATAGAATGCACCAATCTCAATCATGAAAGCAAATAAGTGAAAATGGTAGATTTACTTAGCCAATAGAACATATGGTAGTTTACTGCTAAGTGCTAACTGATATGATAGAGAATGTTATCATTGATAAATTCAAATGGAGAAAAGTAGAGAAAACCAATAGAGTTGCACATTGTATGAAATTAATGGACACTGCATTTTAGGCGAATTATTGGTCCGCTATGCAACATAATTCAAATTTTGGAAGCAAGGTTTCAGCCTTCAGATTTTCAAGCATTTCCCGATGTAATGTAGTCTTAAGAGGGGAAATAGAAAACTAAAAGTACAAAGCCTCATTTTGGGTATAAATCAAGTTTCTGAACAATTTTGGATATTCTAAATGCAAACTTTGCTGCAGTTACGAAAATAGTGATACTTTAGGATAATAATTTTAAAAACCTTGCTAGATTTTCCGTACCAAAGCAATGTCAAAAAACTTGATCCATATCAGAAAACATTCATGATGGTTACAAGAATCGAACTCGCCACTTCGAATGGCATGTCTTCATAAGAAAAGTCAGATCATGCACAATGTACAAATTAATCACACTGTACTGAAATGCTCTGATATCTCTTTCAGAAAGTGTTTTGATTCATTCTTGACACTTGCATTTGCTCATCTCTCTGGGTGTTGCTTTTAGCCTTTCATAACATGGGTTTGCAGCAGCCTTTCGTGCTTTGGAATGGCATATTTTGCAAGTACCCTGTTTAAAGAATATTGCTTTTTCAATGAAGAACTAGCAGCACCCTTATTTTTACTCTTTTGATTAGAGCATTTCTTTCTTTCTTTTCTTGTAAATTGGTCATTAGGGCATCCCATTACATGAAAAAATGAGAATAATCACATCAAGATAAACAATAAGCAAAGCTACAAATCAACACATGTAATTGTATGATACTAATGATGTGATTTGGGATTAATCACCCCACTTGCCAAAGAGTAAAAACTTCCATTGGCCTCCCTGAGGAATTGGTGAACAGACAAAACCGGGGACTCTCTAATTTCAAAGATTGCTAAAGTATAAGCAATTCCTAAAGGACATGGAGCCTTGGACTGCACCCAGATAATCATGTTTAGTGAGTTACCTTCAGTTAATAGTGGATCATAAAAGTGCAGTGAGATGACCCTCAACCGGATTTGAAGCGCAGTGAGAAGACCCTCATCCCCATTAGAAGCCTCTTACTTTACTGAGAAGACCCTCAGATTAGAAGCCTTATCAGAATTGCGCATACCTCTGGGCCAAATGCCCTTTAATCATGAAGCTGGTCTAGGCCTTTTTTCATTTTCCGAATGACGAAGCTGGTTGAATTATCAATATGGTTATGTGACCAAAAATATTTCTGCTATAGAAGCATGCAGCTCTATGCTCATGGTTTTTATTTTCCAAGTTCTCAACCCATTTTACAGATTCAATACTTTAGCTGTCGGAATATGCCAATCCCAATCTGCAAAAGAGATAGCGTGATACTTCTCCATCGTGGGCTAAAAACTTCCCCACTCTCTCATGCCAAGCACACAAATGTCTCTAGACCATGATCTAAGTAGTGCAAGCCTCAGCGTGAAGAACACTAACATGGTTAGTTTTCCAATGATATTTAAGCTTGAGTATGACATAGATAAAAGAAAATAATAATACACGAATAGTGCACTAACTATGTCCTGACAAATAAGGCTGACACCAACCTGTGTTATTTTTCTCAATTCACTTCCAGCTATCCGATCATGAGATAGCTGTCTCCTGGCTTATAAATGTTATGTAGGTCGAGGCACATAAGAAGATTCACATTCACAAATTAGACTTGCACAAGTGCTCAGTTCTAAATCTGTTGCTAAGAGATTAGTTAATACAACCTACATTTCTAAACCATACAATCAAGATATGGAATTCCTTCGCCATCTCCACAAAGTAGGGTGCAGCTTCGGAAACTTAAGAGAATCAACATGGGTCTCTGATGTTTCATCCGTAATAGAAGAAGTGTCTCTTGTTTTCTTCCGTCTTGTATGCCATCCCCAACCACTACTCCTCTTTATCCCATTGGATTCTTGTTGAAGCCATGAATAGTTTCTTAGGCTCTCAACGTCATTGTTCATCAACTCCAACTCTGATTTGATTGTTTTGAGCTCTTGTGAAGATGTGCACTGGTTGTTGAGCCTGTTCTTCCTTGGAGTAAGTACTGTGGACTTTACCTTAGGCATCAGACATGAGCTATTAATGTTGAGTTGCTCAAAGAGAAGCACTTTAAGGGTAAACCTTAGTGGTAGACGATCATTCTTGGCAGCATGAAGCTTGGCCTCCATAGACAATTTGTGGTAGTCCATGGATAGGCAAAGCATCTTTCTCTGTTGTTCAGTTAAGGAAGGGTGTGCCTGCTTACACATGAAAACCGTATACTGAGAAAAATATTTTTGCTGGAGATATGGTTCACTTCTTCGAAGAAGCTATATTTTTGTTAGTGTAATTCTTTCAATATTTTAAAGTTGATTTTGAGCCCGTATACTGTGTTCCCATGGGAGTGGTAGATTTGCTCCATTGGGGAAAAGATCCACTCACTGGGAATTTTTTGATCGGAAATTTCTTTATCCACTTTACAGTCACTGACAAACTTCAAATTTGAAAGAAAAAGAGACTTTGAGTTCGTATACATGTCCAAAAGTTAGACTGACTGTGTCCAACCAGGGCTTGATTTCTTGTCAAACCCTTCTAAGAGTGTGTATGCTTTTTCTTGTTGTCACTAAGTCGAATAGGTCAAATTTCCAAAATTTGGTGTCCTAAAAATAGTCCTACCTAGGGTTTTACCCGTGGGAGAAGATGGACATTGTGCTTCCGCATGAGTATAAGATTTATTTTACACTTGTGATACTTCACAAATTTTTTCCTAAAATGCGCCCACAAGTTTGTGCTCTTGATGGTTTCGGTCTTTTTACTACAATACCCTTCACAACTTAAATGGCTATACCATCTATGAGAATTAGTTACATTCAATTTTTGATTTATATTTAACAGTTGTAAGGTATAATAGAAGATAAGCTAATGAAAAGTTCATATTTCTTAAATAGTTAATAGAGTATTTAAAAAGTATATGTTATAGATAAGAAAGCATAAGCAGCAAACGCATGTCTACTGCATATAACCGTTGAAAAAGTATCAAAAGATTAAAAACTACAACGGGTCAAAAAGGGAGCAAAATGGTTTCCCTTTAAATTTGCTGGCTCTCAGGAATAAATAAAGTAGAAGTACATTGTTTATTAGATAGACATTATTCAAGTTACCAATAAACACTAGTGCTCCCCCAATTCAAAGACCCTTTGCACACAGAGAGTAGCATGAAAGAGGAAATATTATCTTTGCTAGAGTAATAAATCAGCCCTGGGTTTGATTGATTAGTGATTGATGATTGCATAACCATGTCCCAAGTTTGATTCCCACTGCTGAACTACACCACTCCCCACTCCCCCCCCCCCCACACACACACACACACACATCCAAAGAAAATAGAAATAAATCTCACCTTAAGATAGGTATCTATGGCTGTGTATAGACGATCATGGCATGACCTAGCATTTTCTGGCAATGCCTCTGCGAGCCACTTGAATTCGTTGAGTATCACACTAGAATCACTCCCGACCTCAGCCAAGTACGCATCGATGAGCCTTGCCACTGCCACGGCAGACAAATTACCAGACCCACTTATAGGATCATTTGATCCATGGAAACCATTCTCCATCATGAAGTGTTGCACAATCCTCCTCATTAATCTCAAATCATATCTTGGTTTCTTGATGTTATCATATTTTGAAACCACGATTAGCCCATCAAGGGTGCACTTCTCTAGTGTTATCCCCACTCTTTTCACCAAATCCTCCACTAATGACTCCTTCACCCCCAATATTAAACTTGATTTAAGAAGATCTAACAAAAACTCACATGAAATGGAGTCCTCCTTCCATGGCATTATGCCTATCAAACTTTCTAACATGGTCCTGTGTTCTTCATTGTAATTTTGTTTGGCTTTTGGGACCCAATAATTAAAATACCGAATTAAGCATGGCCCAATTATACTTTCCTTCATGTTTCTAGATCTCAGGGATTTCATCACTGTCACAAAATGATCATATCTAAGTTGCAAAACATCGGTGACCCACAACTTATTGGGAGCCAAGGGGGCAGTGCAAGCCTTCCAGGCGATCGCTTCGGCGCATCGGTTCACTATGTTCAATTTCTCAGCCCAAGATGAGATAGACTCACAATAATTTAACACTTCGAAGGGTTCCCTCCATGAAGAGAGAATGAGAAAGGTGAAAAATACTTCTGCTTTTGAGATAAGGTTTCCTTGGCAGATGAGCTCAGTCATCTCTAGGAACTCGGCTGCACACCTAAGAGGCGCAATATTGGAAGAAGTGAGCTCAAGGGGTAGTCCATAGCAAAATTTTATCACCAACAAAAAAGTCATGGCACCTCCTGGGATGTCGTCGATTGATACTTCATGTTCAGTGTCATGGCTTGCTTTGTGTGTAGAAACTTGTTGGCTCAAGTAGCCACTTTTGCATATTAGAGGAAGCTGTGGAACACAATGAAAATGAACCAAAAGGAAAAGTAAACTTGGAAACAAGAACCATGAGTGCACCAGTGAGAAAAGAACCAAGTGGTGAACCAGCTGAAGATGGAGTCATTCTGGTATTTAAAATTTTGAATGGAACAGGGGTATTTTTTAAGTACTTGAATAAATTTGCTTGGTCATGGGCAATAGTAAAAATATTGGAACCATCTGCAAGTAATGCCAACCATCTGCAAGTAATGCCAATTGAGTGAAACTAAAGCTATAGATTCCATATGCATTGGAAATCAACACTGGATTTTGGGCTGAAAAAACTTGGCTGATTTTCATGGGAAAACTAATTTTAAACCTTTTTGAATTTGAGACCCACTAAGCTTAAAAGAAATAATGGTAATTTAAGTTTTAAAGAAAATGAGAGGCTTATTATACCTTGTGGACGTGGAAGCATGTATCAGCCACATGTATCTTGAGATCACTCTTGAATTTGCTATACACAAACCTGTAAAATAAATTAAGAGACCCAAAAAGAGGGGGACCAGAAAAATGAAAGGAAATGAAGATTTTGACTTTTGCAAATTTAAGACTCTTTAAAACTACCTACCAAGATTGCCCTCTCTTCTCTAAAGCTTCTGCAATCTTCCCAAGACCAGAAGAATTCATAATGCACCTATTTTGGCTTCCACATGCCACAATTGATCTACCATTATGGGCCTTCCCCTCTTCCATCATGAGCAAATTGAAGACACTTCCAACTATTTCTAGAACCACTTTGAGGTAAGATCATGAGAGAAGTTTATGTGAAGATAACGCTTTCAAGTGACACAGAAAGTGGGTGGCTTTCAATTCACGGTGAAAACAATGTATTGATGACAATTACGACAATGACGAGGACGATTATCGTGGTGGTGGTGGTGGTGTTGGTGTTGGTGTTGGTGAAGATAAACTAAATTAAATGGAAATCTCTTTATGTATGCACATTTAATTCATGTGTGTATTGAGATCCACAACTATTTGATCTTGATCAAACGGCCGATAGTGAATTAAAATCAATGTCACATTTGTATTTCTCATGTCATAACAGAAGAGTAACATTATTATTGCTCATTTCCAACTAACCATCTTGCTCGGATGGCTTGGTGTTTCCAAACACCTATGTTATACATGTGCATAGCCTTACAAAAAGCAATTGTAACCACAAACTAGATGTGGGCCAAGTATAGAATGTTATAGCATTTATTCCATGCAACTGATTGCTAGTTATCGGGAGTAAGGTCTCTTTTCCTTACGGGAACTTTATGAGAGGTTCCACCTTGAGTCAAGAAGGTAAAGAATCTTACTTATAAAGGAAACAGGCCTTAAATGTTTTATTTATTACCATGCAATAATGGGTGATTCTCCTTGTCGATCATAAAACTTTTGAATAGTGAAACCTTACGTATGTATGGTCCCATGCCTTAGACGAATTGCACCTTGATGATGACCATGATGATGATGGATAAAAGAGACTGATCTAGTGAAGTAGGTTAGCACTATGATGAGTAAGACATTAGGTTGGGTGCATTGAATTGGTCTAATAGCATTGTTAGGCAAAGTAATTAACACTTAGAAACACCATTAGGTGACATTGGGTCGAAAATCTTATCATAAAAGCGAATAGCCACGTGGATATAAATAGGAATAGTGATGTTCTCTAGGCTTTAGATAAGTGGTAGATGTATCAGTTTGGGTAAGGGAAGCCAAGGGCTTGAATATTTGAAATTTGTCTGAATAGCCCAAGCTAACCTAGCCTTTCTTTATCTTATCAGAGATATCCGATAAAATTGGATGGAGACTCTATCCTAAGCAGTTCAGTTTTGACGGCAAAACCTTGGCTCATCTTAATGTTAACCCAATAATGTTCGCTTAGATGCTCACTTTCATTGAATAAATACATCTAAAAAGATTGACAAATTGGATGCACTCAAACAAATTAGTATAAAAAAGTCACAATCACCGTTAGTCACTAGATGTGAAGCTTTTTTTTCTCGAACTTCGTACATATTGTGGCAATCCAATTTTACTTGGAACAAATGTTAATTTCATGAAAGGGGGCCCCACGTTTAAGCATGCAGCTGAATGATGTTAGCTAAAAGCGACACATCCTCTTAATGGTAAGAGTGGTCCTTCATCTTATCCCTTCACAACCTTGAGTCAATGGTTCATCGTGACAACCAGTACACTTACTATTCCTTGCTACATTGCTTTAAGATGGAATAGAGTACGTAGAATAGGGGGTGCACAAGAAAATGTGTGGCTTTCACATAGGACGTACAATGGTTGTATGATATCCGATGTCTTTATGATTGGACCTGCCAACTGATTGAGGGTCCGGCTATTGAACTAGTGGAGGGTCTTGAAATCAATTTAACTGTCAGTTGTATCAGTTAGACCAATTTTTTTAGATAGAGATAAAAATAAAAAATATAAATATATATTACAAAAATTAAATTGCTTGACTTTGCTATGGTCGGGCTAGCTGCTCATAAATTTTTTCCCATGGACCATACTTTCTAAGCATGATGCTCCCCAATACTTTATAAATCATTAACGAACCTAATTATTATTTATCTTTCAGCCAACCTTAAAGAAGAAAATGGCTTTACTTTGGATGAAAATATCCCCATGCATAATCCTAAGACTCTCTCTCTAAAAGTTTTAAGATAGTTTTTTTTCTAAAATTTTTGAGATAGTTTCTCTCTCTAAAAACTTGAAACTATATATAATTTTTTCTCTCTAGAAATTTTGAAATAGTTTCTCTTTCTAAATTCCAAATTCCAATTTTAGAAACAGAATTGTGGATTTCTAAATGGGAGTATTCCAAAACAAAACTTTTTTCTTCTTTGGGGTTGACCCAAAAAATAAAAGTAATTGAGTTGATGGTGTGATTTAAAAAGTATTGTGGGGGATAAATTTGGTCTAGTGGGTATATATATATTTCTATTTCTTATTTTATTTTATTTTCACTAGCACAGGAAGTTAGGAAACCCACTCATTATGTGGATATAAGGTAATATGTAGGCTCAAAACAATAAACCAGTGGTGTTTAGTCCAGTTGTAAATGTGGGTTACACTAGATTATGGTGCACAACTTTTTTCGTTTTTTTTAATGTTTTTGCACAGCTCTATATTGTTAACTAATTGTTGGTAATTACATTTTGACTTCTCTAAAAAGTTTATTGTGCTTTTCTGGATGCGTATTATGCCAATATTTCTTCAAAATTTATCACTTGCCATTCATGTTTGCCTCCCATTTTGATACCATTTTGAAGCGTACTAAATTATACTACGGTATTGTTTTTTTGTGAAAATTTGAGCGTGTTTATGCCCAGCAAGCGAGGAGGACGGGCATCTGTGTTCCTTTAAGGCCCGTTTGCATACGTTTCTAAATTATATTACTGGCGTAATAATATATTACCGGTAAATGGATTGTTAATGTTTGAGTAGTATTTAGATGCAACCTAGCAGATACATTATTATTGTTTGGCAATGTTTGGAAAAAATATAGGAATTGCGTTACCAACATTTTACCAGCACGTGCCTATAAACTATCATTTCTTTCTTTTTTGTTACCAAATTCCACTAAAATGTAGAATTATCATATTATTTTTTTTGTCACAAAATTCTACTAAAATACTGAATTAAAAGCATCATCACACCATTCCAAAAAGATTTCTAATAATAACATTATCATTATTCCAAAATGATTAATTGTAACATATTAACTAAATATTTATTGATCAAAGAGATCTATAAATAAAAAACTTGATTAATCATGAGTCACCCCTTGGATAATAAAATTTTTTTAACTGCAATAATAAGGAGAAGTAGGTATAATTAAAAAGAAAAAGTAACAAACATTTATAATTTGTTACAATTTTTTTCTCCAAAAAATATGTGAGGAAAATTTGGATAGAACGACAATGATTTTGAGTTCATACCATTGTCATTGTCAATATTACATAAGGATCTTTTCTCTCTGACTGGAAAAAAATATTGCTATTGGAGAATATGTTTGATGATGAAGGAATAGTATTTGTCATTGGTGTAGAAAAGCCTTGTGAAATATTAGTTTATCCAAAAACTCATTAATGTTGTGAGGTAGAGTAAAAATTTGTTAATTATTTTCATTGCTTATAATTTTTGTTTATTATTTTTTACTTCAAATAGAACGTCCGTAAAATAAGAACATGTACAAATTAATTCAAAGCAAGTACTAGTGAAATTTAAAAAATAATAATAATTGCGTACATTGGGAAAATCAATGTTTCTGTTACCTTCAAAGACTAATGTGAACAAAATACAACCAAAGATAATGCAAAAATAACTAAAAAGAATTAGACTTACCTTCAATATAAACACCTAAAAAATACAAAGAATGCCTAAAAAAATACAAACAAAGGTAATGCAATAGATAAATAAAAAGAATTACTATGACTTACCTTCAATATAAACACCTAAGAAATACAAACAAATAGAAAAAATAAAACAAAAGGAATTACTTTGACTTACCTTCAATATGAACTTTGTTAAGCTTCATTGAACTTGAAAATTATTACAATAGCAAAATTTAAATGTAGAAAAATAGGTACCAACATTTATTTATCTTCCCACAATTAAGCACACAATACTAAATGAAAGGTCCCTTTAGGGTTTTCTAACTTATATATGGGTTTGCCTATTTTCAGATAGAAGGTTATCTATTTCTGCTTGGGATTCAGTTTTCCATCGTGTTTAAATTAAGTTAGATATTTAGAAGCCAAAATTCATGTCTTTAGAAGGAAGGCTACCCTATTACAATTGTGTTTAGCTAAGCTACCCATTTACCAGATGTCTTTCTTTCAAATGCCTGCAGCTGTTTGTAAGAAAATAGAGAAGATGATGCGTGACTTTTTGTGGGGCTTTTATGGTAATGATAGAAAATATTATCTTTTGATATATGATAGAGTTTGTACTCCAAAAAATGAAGGAGGTTTCGGGATCCGGAGAGTTAAATTAGTAAACGAAGTTAAATAGTGGTAGCAGAGTCTCATCTTTAAAGATCAGTTATGGTTTAAAGTTTTGGCTGCAAATATGGAATGGATAAACAAGACATGTGGCTAGGAGTTGGTAGGGGTGGAAATGCGTCTTTCTTTTGGAGATCTATTGCTATTTGATGGATAGTTGGTGACGGATTACACATCTCCTTTTGTCACCATAAGTGGGTTGTGGACTGTTCTTTGAAACTCTTATTCAATGACTTATTTGATAAGGTAACCAAACCAAATGCCAAGGTTGCTGAGATTTATGAAGGAGTGGGCAACCATGTTTTATGGAATGTGACCATATAACAAGCTTAGTTTTGATCTTATTGTGTAACTATCTTTTCTCTTGGAAATGTTGAAAGGGGTTTACATTCCAATTGCCTCAAATGATGAGGTTATATGGGAGGAGGGAAGTGATGGTGTGTTTTGAGTTAAGGCTTGTTACATACTTCTCTTTTATGATGTTGTGAAATGGCCGGTACCTCATAAAGTTCAAATTTTTATTTGGCTTATGGCACAAGATAAGATTCTCACTGTTGATAATCTTATCAAGTAAGAGAAAATTCTTCCAAACATTTATTTAATATGTAAGGAAGACACATAATATTGCCATTTTGCTGCAAGGATTTGGCATTGGTATTTGGTTGTGATAGGTATTAGCATGCCCCTACCTCAAAATGTGATTGGTAGTTCTATATCTAGTTTACCAGAGGTCGGAAAAGCTATTTGGAACATAGTCAGGGGTGTAATTATGTGGGAAATTTGGTTGGAAAGTAATAGACACACTTTTGAAGGGGAGTGTCTTCCGTTTGAAATGATCATTCTTAAAATCAAGCATTCGCTATGGTATTGGCTGGCTGCAACAAAGGAAGTGTTGGGTTTATGTGGCCTTTAAAGGCCTTGTGAGTGCTTCTAAAATGAAATGATATAGTGAAACATGAACTCAGTAGGAGTGTGGTCCCTCGTGGACCGTACTAAGCAAACAATATTTGTAGATACCGAACTGTGCTTGACGATCTAGGCCAGTCGGTTGGAAAAAACCCATGTTACTTGGGCATAAAGAACAAACCGAGAAGGGTTCTAATGGGTTAGCCCTTGATGAGGTCGGAGAATATGCTTGAATGAGTGAGCCGAAGAACTGTGTAACCCTTGTGTGTGATGGTGGCCTACAGAGACGGGGGTCAAAGCCTTATCCATGTGCCACCACACGGCATGCATATCGATAGATCGTTCGAAAAAGCCAGAAATCCACCTTTTAGAGTGAAACGTATGCATGTGCGAGAGATACCCCTATGCACCACAGGAGCTATGGTCGCATCAGGTCTAGGTGACATTGACTCGTCTCTAGGGGAGGACCTGAAATCCACATACTGGGATTATAATCCCTTGGCTCATCGGTTGAACTTTAGTGATCCGCTAATGAGCCCCTGCTTGGACTGTGTGTCATGGGAAACACTGGGTCGGTCTGATAAAAAGCAAGTGTGGTCAGTAGTTCACAGTTGAAGGTGGAGTGCCCCATAATTGTTAATTCCTAAACCATATGGATCATTTTCCCATCAAATTAATTTAATTGTGCTGGTTTTATGATGAAAATTATTTTAATATTATTATTTAAATTTTTATGAACCCTTGGATATTTTATTTATAATTTTTGGATTTATAAAATTAAAGATATTGATTTTACAATTGTTTAAATATTCAAATAATATTCTAAAATCCTTTTATTAATTTTAAATATATAAAAATATCATGGGGCCTATTGTATACATGGGCCCGCCATATTTTTAGAAGGTGGGGTCCATGAGTGCCTCCCTTGGGTGGCAAACCCCACCCTTATTCTCTTTCCTATTTTTTTGTGATATGTCATGTGGCCATATGGTTGGAAGATATTGACTTGATATATCTTTGAAAGATTTTGTGAAAAGTTTGAGTAGACGTGTGCTATTTTATGATATGCACAATATTTTAATTAGATATAGTTTATTTAATTTCTAATGATGGGAAAATGGTTTAGAAAATGGGATGGAAAAATGGTTTAGAAAAGGGGAATAATGGTTCATGCACCTTTCATAATATTGATGGCCCATCTATGGAATTGATAACTCAGATCTCTCACCCCACAAGCCACCCTTGATCGACGGTCTATGTTCAATTTCACAAGAAGAAGCAAGCCAAAGAAAACCCTAAGAAACCCTAATCTTATTCAAAACCTATAAAAAAGGATTGTCTCTATCAAAAAAATCTCTAAACCTTATCTTTATATTTCTCTCTGTTAAGAAAGTTTATCTGTCTCATGTTTGATCTCTCGCTCCCATATTGTGAAAGAACCTAAGGGTTTAGGTAATGAAATTCTTTTCTCTCCTATCTCTCAAATATGGATTTATAGCTAAGGGTTTAGCAAAAAGAGAATCTATCTCTCTCAAACTAGGTTGCTAAGAGAATTCACCTAGGATTTGAGTTTGTGATCAAAGTGGTTTATGTTTCATTGATGTGACTTAGCCGAAATTTGCTTTCCCGATTCGAGATTAAAGCTAGACCGTTGATCCCGCGCCATCAGATGGTGGCGACTTTGTGTGGGGTGTAATAAGCTCGGTTGAGGTAATCTCCGGCACTCTACTTTTTGTTTCTTGCAATCTTATCTTTTATTCTCAAGCATAGTGCATAGTTGTTTCAATGGCCTCAAGTTGTTAATATCTTGGTTTTATTGTTATGTTGATTTTATTTTGAAATTTATCTTATTATAATAGAGACCACATGTAAGTGGTCTTTTGCCAAAAGAAAGGGGTGAAGACAAAAAAAAAGAAAAAATGTATTCCCCGATAAAAGATCACATAGGTCTTTTTTTCATTGATATCAAAGTTATTGATACTTGATGTCATTAGTTATCTTTTCTCTTTATTGAGTTTAGAGAAAACTTAGGAATGAGATATAAGAAAGCTAATGACTTTTGTGGTCAAGAAATACACCCACGGTTAAGAATTATTGAAATATTTTAACATCGAAAAAACACTCTGCATAATGAGTATTTTGGGTTATTTTGGAGTAGAGATATGAAGAATATAATAAGGTATTTTTCTATTACATACTTCAGTGATATTTTATGTATTTAAGAGTAAAATTTACCTGCAAAATTTTAGTGGAAGATACTATAGGAATTGAGAATTATGAACTCAATAATGAAGGGTGTCAGTTCTGACCATGCAAAATTTAAGAACTATCCATTGAGCTTCGTGATTTTTTTTCACCAGTTATATGATTTTATTTTTAGCTAAAATTAGATTGTAAATTATAAAATTGAGTCTACTTTCAAACAAAAAAAGTTTCATCAATAAAGTCCTTATGGTTTAAAAGATATGATCAATTATTAAAGGATGCGCAAGTACTATTTTCTGCAATGAAAATTATTTTCATGATTTGGAAGTTAAAATTTAATTTCTATTCTTAACAGAATGTTTTATGGTTCACACTAAGTTTTTAGACTTTCATTCTGAGCTTAATTTGTAATAAAATTTATTTGAGAGAGAAATATTTATGGGCAAAGGGGAATAAAAATTTTAGATTGAAAAGATGTAATCCTGAATTTTCTGTAATTTGGTATGTCCTTCATTGAAGACATAAATAATTATATTTATCAAGCCTACTTATCATAGTGATATAAGGCTTGTGAAAATATATGTGTTACTATTATGTATCTAATTTCAAACAAAATTGATTTGCAAGGGAAACTCCATGATGGTTGAGAGAAAAGACAATTTTACTAGATAATGTTTATCATGAAATTTTGCAGTATGATTTATTTTGTGACATGAATGTCACTTAATTATTTCTCTGAAAAAAAGTATTATTTGGTATTCAAACTATGATGTTATGATTTGGTTTTGAGTCTAGTTTTCAACACAAAATATTTCAAGAAAAAATTCTTTAAGAATTGAGAGAAAGAATCTTTTATTGAGAGGTGCTCAATCTGATTTTCTACTGAGAACATTGCATTGTGACCTAAATGTCACTGAAACAAAGACTCACTATATGGTATAATTTAGGGATGGACCTGAGCATTATTTTATATTTTTGAGTCTATTTCAATACTGAAAAGGATTCGAAAATAAACTTTTTATGAGTTGACAGATGTCATATTTTTATCATGGGATGCTCATGTTCTATGCTGCAGTAAATTAAAAAATATAGCATGTTAAGGTACATCATTGAATTTCCAATTATGGAGATCTTTAAAACTCATTTTAAAAGGTTTTATAGTGTGCCATAAGTATGATTTATTATAGTACAACTTCAGAGAGATGTAATACAAAGTTGACAAGATACAGAGTTGGTAAGATAAGATACTCTATGTGAAGAGTATTCGATCTGAAAATAGCAGAAAGAAGAAGAAACACAATACCTATAAATTCATCTTGGTTTCTTCGAAATGAAGGGATATATAGAGAGACTTGGTGGGAGCATAGAAATGCTAAAGTCAGTGGGAGAATCGAAATTGTGATATTTGAAATAATGGGATGAAGAAGAGATTTTATTCACGGTGTAAGACATGAGACTCTAAGTGCCGAAGAGATGGACACTTCGTGACATGTGAAATCAATGGCCAATATATTCTTCAACAGTTGTATGTACTTTTAATATTACAAAAGCTTGTCAAATAAGTAAAAGCGATGAATCAAGAAAGCCATGTACGACACTACGTGGTTTTGAGGTATGAAATCTATCCTTCATTATATGGTACGGTCATATAAGGAATATGATTCAATAACTTTGTTTAATATGCTTTGGTTATATTTTGGCTAACCGTTTTATGAATATATATGGAGTGTATGGACATTAAGTGAGAAGTACTAACAAATTTGAAAGGGCCAATTTTGAATTCCTTGTGGTTTTGTGCCTCCTTGTGCTTGAGTATGAACTACTTAAGGTAGTGATACACATGGAGATGTGATTTGATTAAGGGCTTTGAGCTCTAAGGATGAAACACGAGAGATTGGTGTGGCTCATTCAAATATGTAAGCACAAAAGGAGAGTTCTGTTGGAACTTGGTCTTGGTGACAATCCTCTCAATAATGTCTATAATATGATGTGTTGCATGTGATGATGTTCTCTTGATAAATTCTCTATAATTACCAAAAAAGAAGTATTTTGTCAAGGCTTTAATAGATATTATTTAGTCATGCTTTATTTTGGATAAAATTATAAGATGGTATATATGATTTGTTTTTGTGACCATGAACTTGACTTGGTAGGAAATTAAAGGTGAATACGGTAAAATGATTTATGAAAGTTAAGTATGTATTTTAAAATTAAATTGGATGATTTGAAAAAAGCCTAAGTCTATGAACATGGTTTTGAGAAAACCATATAATCTTGCAAGGTCCATTAAGTCTTTATGAAAATCATTTTAAACTGTCATACTATTATATAACTATTGCTTGTGGATGCATATATATATATATATATATAACAAGTCAATTTTTTTTATTAAAAAGAAAAACATTGTGTCTTGAAGGTATTTATAAAAGTGGGAGAAAAACTATTATCCACTTTTTTTAAAAAAAATACCTATATGCTTTGACCCATGTTGCTAGTTATTTAGAATCCTCGATTACCTAAGATTTTGAACTATAGAGAATGTTGTAGAAATGTTATCATGCTGGGTATTCCTAACACGTATTGTGTTGATTAGATAACTTGGTTTGTATGAATTTACTACCAAGATATCTAGTGTGGTTGAGCCTTTGTGGTTCATTAAGGTTTTTGCATATTGTGAAACCAACGAGTATTGAATTACATATTACATGAGACTTGATATGCTACCTCATGATATATGCATAAGAATATTGAGAATGTATATGTTGTATGTGCGATAATTGAGTGGGAGCTGCTACAGTGCCACGTTTGTTTTTAGCTGCTTGGATATTCAGATATATAGGTGCAAGCTATCTCACATATCCAAATGATGCGAAGTCTACATCTGAATATGTGTTCATGCTTGGAGGGGTGTAGTTTCTTGAAAATCAAAGAAACAAGATGTGACGAAATTATCCACCATGAAGACAGAGTACGTGACGTACTATTTAGTGATCGAGGAGGCCGTATGGATTAAAAAATTTCTTAATCGACTTGACTTTCACCTCGTGCAATGTGAAGCAGTAAGAATTTTCTGCGACAGCACGGTGATGATATGCGTGTCAAAGGAGCCACGATTCCATAAGAACTCCAAACATATAACATCATGTTTTTATCACCTGAGGAATGAGGGGAGATTGAGAAAGATGGAGATCCAGACAAACTAAATATTTCAGTGGGAGCACTTACTAGTATTTGACATGCCAAATAGAACAACAGACTATAATGTTGTTCACCCATGGAACCCAAATGTTTGGTGCTAGTTGTATGGCTACAAAAGGGAGAAGCTTATTTGAATAACTTTTTTGAGCCCATGAACATACGACCCCATGCGATGAGGATACGTGATGGTCTTTTGCCACAACAGGTCCATGATTCGCGATGCGATGAGAAAGATGAGCTACAATCATTTTTTGGATGAGATCCGAGCAGCAAAGAAAAAATTGTGTTGCCTTTATAAATTCTTTTGTGAAATGATTGATGGCGAAAATTATGATTAATATATTGAGAGAATAAGTAAAAATACTTGAGAAAAATTATAATTGGGAGAGAGAGATGGGAATGAGAGAAAGTGAGAAAGAAAGAATGTAAGGCCGTCAAAGGCCAAGTGGGAGATGTTGGGTTTATGTGGCCTTTAAAGGCCTTATGAGTGCTTGTAAAATGAAATGATATAGTGAAGCATGTACTCAGTGGGAGTGTGGTCCCTCGTGGACCATGCTAAGCAAACGATATTGTAGATATCAGACTGTGCTTGACGATCTAAGCCAGTCGGTTGGGAAAAACCCATGTTACCTTAGTATAAAGAACAAATCGAGAAAGGTTATAATGGATTAGCCCTTGATGGGGTAGGAGAATATGCCCTGATGAGTGAGACGAGGGACTGTGTGATGGTGGCCTATAGAGGTGAGGGCCAAAGCTTCATCCATGTGCCACCACACGGCATGCATATCGATAGATCGTTGGGGAAAGCCAGAAATCCACATTTTAGGGTGAAGCGTATGCATGTGCGAGATATACCTCTATGCACCATAGGAGCTATGGTCGCATCAGGTCTACGTGACATTGACTCGTCTCTAGGAGAAGACCTGAAATCCACATACCGGAATTACGATCCCTTGGCTCATCGATCAGACTTTGGTGACCCGCTAATAAGCTCCTGCTTGGACTGTTGGTCATGGGAAACACTGGGTCGGTCTGATAAAGCAAGTGTGGTCTGTAGCCCACAGTTGAAGGTGAAGTGCCCCATGATTGTTGATTCCTAAACCATGTATCATTTTCCCATCAAATTAATTTAATTGTGTTTGTTTTATGACGAAAATTATTTTAAGATTATTATTTGAATTTTTATGAACCCCTAGATATTTTATTTATAATTTTTGGATTTATAAAATTAAAGATATTGATTTTACACTTGTATAAATATTCAAATGATATTTTAAAATCTTTTTATTAATTTTAAATATATAAAAATATCATGAAAGCTCATTATGCACATGGGCCCGCCATATTTTTAGAAGGTGGGGCCCATGAGTGCCTCCCTTGGGTGGCAAGCCTCACTTTTATTCTCTTTCCTATTTTTTAGTGATATATCATGTGGTCATATAGTTGGAAGATATTGACTAAATATTGACTTGATATATCTTTGAAAGATTTTGTGGAAAGATTGAGTAGACTTGTGCTTTTTTATGATATGCACAATATTTAATTAGATTTAATTATTTAATTTCTATTGATGGGAAAATGGTTTCGAAAAGGGGGATAATGATTCATGCACCTTCTATAATGTTGATGGCCCATCTATGGAATTGATGACTCAGATCTCTCATCCCACAAGTCACAATTGATCGACGGTCTATATTTAATCTCACAAGAAGAGGCAAGCCAAAGAAAACCCTAAGAAATCCTAATCTTATTCAAAGCCTATAAAAAGGGATTGTTTCTACCAAAAAAATCTCTACACCTTATCTTTTTATTTCTCTCTCTTAAGAAAGTTTATCTCTCTCGTGTTTGATCTCTTTCTCCCATATTATGAAAGAACCTAAGGGCTTAGGTTATGGAGTTCTTCTTTTTCCCATCTCTCAAATATAGATTTATGACTAAGGGTTTTAGGGTTTAGCAAAAAGAGAATCCATCTCTCTCAAACTAGGTTGCTAAGAGAATTCACTTAGGGTTTGAGTTTGCGATCAAAGGGGATCATGTTCCACTGGTGTGACTTGGCCGAAATTTGCTTTCTCGGTTCGAGATTGAAGCTAGGCCGAAATTTGCTTTCTTGGTTCGAGATTGAAGCTAGGCCGAAATTTGCTTTCTCGGTTCGAGATTGAAGCTAGATTGTTGCTCCCGCGCCATCAGATGGTGGTGACTCGGTGTGGGGTGTAATACACCCAATTGATGTAATCTCCTGTACCCTTCCTTTTTGTTGCAATTTTATCTTTTATTCTCAAGCATATTACATAGTTGTTTCAATGGCATCAAGTTGTTAAGATATTGGTTTTATTGTTATATTGATTTTATTTTGAAATTTATCTTATTATAATAGAGACTACAACTACATGTAAGTGACCTTTTGTCAAAAAAAAGGGGTGAAAAAAAAAAAAAATTTGTATTCCCCGATAAAAGATCACATAGGTCTTTCTTTCAGGAAGGATGTGGAATATCAGAGGTGGATGTTATGATATAGTTCTACAATTTAATTTTTTTGGGACCAGTGAGGATTAGGCTTAGGATTGTACGGTGTCCACCTTTGCCTAATAGGCTAAAGTTAAATTTTGATGGGAGTTCGTAAGAAAATTCTGGGGTGGCAAGCATTGGGAGTTATTCGTGATTCCAATGGTGTAGTTCTTCTCTCATTCACATGTCCAATTGGAGAAGCCATTGCTAACTTTGTTGAAATGACAACTCTTCTACAAGGTTTAAAACTTCTTCATTCTAAGTTTTAGGGTAGATCTTGTATTGTTGAGGGAGATTCACATAACGTTATTAAATGGTATAAAAAAGAGCTAAGGGTTCCTTGAGAACTCAAATCTCTATGGCTTCAAATCTTTGATTTGGTGATAGGTGTTCATGCAACTTTTCCGCAAGTTTTTAGGGGTAACCTCTTTTTTAATAATATTTATGATCTTCGTCAAAAAAAAAAAAACATCAAAACCCTAATTAGTGAGAGAAAGAGATAGAGATAGAGTGGGGCGTGTATGCATTGATAGAGGTTATCATGCTTGGATGGGGAAACAAAAGGTTATCATGCTTGGATGGGGAACCCTATTGGATATGGAAACAATTTTAGATGTCTATGCATATCTTTCTCTCTCTTGAATTTGAGTTGGGGTTAGGTACCAATTTTAGGAATTTTGAATCACAAAAATAAGGAAAAAAAAGTAAGGCATGCATCCATTGAGAGACGTTATCATGTTTGGATGGGGAGTCCTCTTGGATATGGAAACAATCTTATATATATATATATATATATCTTGAATTTGAGTTGGGGATTGGTACTTATTGTAGGAAGTTCGAACTAAAAACTAGGAAAAAAAAAAAAAGTGGGCCATGCTTGCATTGAGATATGTCATCATGTACTTATTTTAGGAAGTTCGAACTAAAAAATAGGAAAGAAAAAAAAGTGAGGCATGCTTTCATTGAGATATGTCATCATGTTTGGATGATGAATCTTCTTAGATATGGAAACCATCTTAGATATATATGGATAGGTTGATATGTATGTATATTTTTCTCTCTCTTGAATTTGAGTTTGGGATAGATACCTATTTTAAGAAGTTTGAACCAAAATATAAGAAAAAAATCTCCTATTTTTTGAAATCCATTTTTTTCTCATGTCCATGCATCTTGATGTTGAGATGATCAATTTGAAGATATTTAGGCATCAAAACAACCTCTTCAAGTGAAACTTTTGAGGTAGGCTTTAATTTGATTGTTTAGAGCCTCAGCTCTATATAAACTTTTCATCGTCTACCATCTCGTATAAAAGTCCCCCTTAATTTTGGTATCCCTTTTGTCTCTCTTTTTTTTATTCGAATGTTACCCTTGACTAGGGAGATCGAATATCCAAACTCAAAAATGACTTTGTATTTTTAATAGACATGGCATTATTTTTTTAAAGTCATGTTTTAGGAAAAAATCAAAATCACTTGGGATGTCAAAAATCCATAGTCATTATTGACTTCGGATTTTCAATATCTCAAGTTGCATTCTAATTAAGATTTCCATGTAACGTCTAATATTCAGATCCAAAGTCAAGAAAAATCACTTAAAAAAAAGGAAAGAAAAAAGATTCCAAAGTAAGGGTAAAATTTTTGTGAAAAAAGAAGTAGAAGAAAAGACATACAAAAGGGATATGCATGTACAAAAATTTGGGGAGATTTTTGTAAATGTAATTTTTCAATTGGATATACAGGTATATTTATCAAGATTCAACAAATGATTAACTAAAAGAAATGGATTTTGAGTTTGTCAACATTTAGATCTTATTGTCCAGAAATTAGAAGGTCGTTGTTTATTCCTTGGACGTTTTATTTTGAGGCATATAGAGAGTGTGGTTTGAATTTATGTTTTTTAGGTTCGTCAATAGGTACAATAGACTACATCTCCACAATTTTATGTCCTAAAAAAAAGTCTTAATTTGAGTTTTATTCGATGTAACAAACGGACGGTATACTCTTATAGGAGCAAAAAATCGTTTAATATTAAAATTTATTAGTGTGTTAATCCATTTTCACCTAACAGATGGACAGTATACTCTTATAGCAGCAAAAAATCTTCTAATATTAAAATTTATTAGCGTGTTAATACATTTTCACCTAATACCATATACGTCTAGAAAGGAAGATCCTTGGGTGCTTAGGTGCTCTTAAACTAACTCGTGTTATCAAATTTCATTGTCTAGATTAAAATTAGGCCAAAATATTCCTATTCTCACGGGACTATACTGGCCATATACTCCCTCCGGCAAAAGTAATGCTAGCGATATTTTTTAGATCCTAAATATGGGGACGTAATCTAGGACCAACCTCAAATAATTTTTTTTTTTTTAAAAGAACCTAAATCTCACTCTTTTGTAGACAATGACGTTCATAGGAACCGTTCTAATCTTTGGAGAGAAAGATCTACATGTTCAAGATGTCAAACTCCAAATATTTTATTTTATAACAATTGTCAAGTGATATTTAGATGGATCCGAATACTTGGGCTAAAAAAATCCTTCCCAAGTAGCTATTATGTCCGAGGGGGTTATTGTACACTCCCGCATGTGCATACTATACCCGTCAAAACCTACAACAAAACAAATCTCTTTTGTTGAGTTGACGGCACTTGCTAATGATGTAATACGCTTACGTGATGTTTTCAGAGTTTGAAACCTATTATTATCTGCCTTTTTAATATTAAAAACATATTATTAGACCAAACCTTAATACCATTATCTCCTTTTTTTTTTTTTTGGGTGTAGTTGGCATA
>NW_006499801.1:651984-672699 GCF_000471905.2 Amborella trichopoda
AACATTTATTTTTATATCTAATTATAAAATTTTAAATTTAAAAAATGGTTAAAATCAAGTAGATCTATAAACATAAGGAAATCTTGAAAATGGACGGTGTAGATAATATGTTGTAAAATGCACTATTTCTAAGGCTTAAAATCTTTTTATTTTTCATGGTCACACATCTCGATGTCGAGACGATCAATCTGGTTTTTCAACATGAAAACTACCTTTCCGATGGATTTTTAAGGTTGCATCCTTATATAAACTTTTTCTATTTGGAACTTGTGCATGTTCTTTGGAGTCGAAGCTGCTTTGCTAATTTGATGCATATTCTATATGGTCACTGTTAATTATAATGTTTTCGCAGTGCGAGTAATGTCTTTCAGTTGTTAACATTGAGGGAAATTTCTCCTCGCATAAAAAGATCATCAAAAAGGCTTTGGGGCGAAGCTGCTAGAAAGAATCACGATTGCTCTAAAAGAAGATGTGAAGTATTGGATGCAAAGCGTGGTCTTGTTTCTTGGTAAACCTCCTAACTGCTGTGGACCTATGGTTTTTTAAAGATTTCTCATTGTTGTTTTCTATCCAGGACACATCCTTGACTTTCTGCTGATCCCAAACTTGCCACTTTGTGGGTTTTGCTCTTATCCCATAAATTGCATTGTCCTGTAGTGTAACTTGCGTGTCTTAGTTGGATTATCTTGGGCTGGAGACAAAACACTGAATTTGTGCATGATATTCAAATTTATAATTTCAGGGTAGAGACGGAGTCCCTGCGGCATTTTTCGGCCAAGTACTGCCCTCTTACGCCTCCTCCCAGGTCAACTATTGCTGCTGCCTTCAGTCCAGATGGGAAAACTCTTGCCTCCACACAGTAAGATCATAATGCTCTTTGCCTACTCTGTTATTCATTGATGCTGGACAGTGCCATTAATTACTGATACTGTGTCCATTTACCATCCCCTTGCTTGCAGCGGTGACCACACTGTCAAAATAATTGATTGTCAAACTGGAAGCTGCTTAAAGGTCTTGAGTGGTCATCGTAGAACTCCTTGGGTGGTATGTATGATCTGCTATATTAATGATTTTCTTTAATTTGTCTCACATAAAACTAGGTCTTTGTTAGGAAGAGGTCGTTTAGATTGTAGCACCTTAGAAACTATGGCTTTTGGCTTTGTCTTGGCATTAGGTAGTGAACCTTTTAAGGGGTGGTGTTCCTTCTCTGGCATCCTGATTGTTTCCTAGGTGATTCTCATTGGAAATCGCCATGCCTGGCTCTGGCATTTCAATGATTGCGGTTGTCTCTTATCAATGTTTAAAAGCCCAGAGTTGGCTTGGAACCTAGCCTGGTCCTGAACTGGGACTCAGCCTGGTCCCAATCTGTGCATATCTCTGCAGGGACTCTTATTTGCATGAGCATGCATGTGCGTGTTTGTGTCGGTGTGTTGGCCGGAGATGATGGGGGAGTAATCCTCTAAGATGTTCAAATGCAGGGTTATGACTGAATGTCATGATATAGACACTTTAAAAACTCTCATTATTATTTGACATGTGTTCATGGGCTTCCTGCAGGTGAGGTTCCATCCTGGGGATTCAGAGATACTTGCTAGTGGGAGTTTGGATCATGAAGTTCGCTTATGGGATGCCAATACTGCTGAGTGCATAGGATCAAGAGATTTCTGTAATTTCTTTGGTTTCTTCTCAGATTAACTTCATGTGCATACTTATTTCTACCAGTTTTTACATGGTGTCAGGGATATAGAGTGATTTTTTTTCATTGATGTTTCATTTACCTTATTTATCACTGCAGATCGTCCAATTGCCTCTATTGCTTTTCATGCTCAAGGCGAGTTGCTTGCTGTAGCTTCAGGTCACAAGGTATAGGGTAGCTCTTTCAGTAGTTTCTCATACAATCAACAATTATGGTTTGTTTTCTACTTTTCTTACAGTTCACCTGAAAGAAAAAAAAGGGCTTTGTTTTCTTGTTTCCTTGTGAATGCTCATGGGGCTGATGCCTTTTTCTCTCTAGATGACATAAATGATTGTAATCATTTTTTCAGCTGTACATATGGCAATATAACAGACGAGGAGATGCATCTTCACCGACCTCTGTGCTACGTACAAATCGATCTTTGAGGGCTGTGCATTTTCACCCACATGCTGCTCCGTTTCTTTTAACTGCTGAGGTGTGGTTATATTGAAATTATTTGACTTACTCTGATGAATTATCGCTTTTATGAATGGTGATGTAATCCGGTTGGCTGATTTTTTAGCAGGTTACTGATATTAACGCTCCAGATTCTTCAATGACCCTTGCAACATCACGAGGTTATTTGCAGTACCCTCCTCCAGCTGTATTCTTCGCGAATATGCGCTCTGGTTCAGGGTTAAATAGTGAAGCAATTAGAGATAATCAAGTGCCACTCTTCCCTTACCCCTGCTTCTTTTGCCCTGCTGCTTTTGTGAGAGACAATGAGAGAAATTCTCCACAGCCTGATAATATGGTCGTGGATACAAATTCTGAGCAAGAAATAACAGAATCTTCTCCATCTCCACACCTTACTACTGACCTAAATGCAGGGAACCAAGATGATTCTTTGTCAGCATCTACAAATATGCGCCAGCAAGTGCCTCTTAGCTCGAATGTTGCATTGGATAATGTGACAGCCAATGGTTTTTTGAGTGAAGCAGAGGTCTATGGGCAAGCAGGAGACATGTTTGACCGAAGAAACTCTCCTAGTACTGCAGAGAGTGTAGATGATGCTAGATCATCCCTTATTGTTCGGTCCATTGATCGGCAATTTGCTGATGGTATGCGTGCCACAGATGACACGACTTTCATGGAACGCACAAATATTCAAATGCTGTTAAGAAGTGTAGCTCTTGGGCAACTTCATCAGTTTTTGCCTCTTGGTGATCCAACTTGTTGGGAGCTCCCTTTTATACAAGGGTGGTTGATGGGGCAGACACATGCTGGGTTTTTACCAGTCAATGACAGGTCTCAAGAAAACACAATTGTAAGTCGGGGAAGCCCTGATGCCTGGGCATCTGATCCACAGGCAACTGCGAACATGGACGCTTTGTTGATTGCCTCCGCAATAGCTGCGAATGCTAGTCACTCAAGATCCTCAGGAAGATCTGGTTCGCGTCATCGTTCACGTTCTCGATCGATGGCACCTATAGTTCCTGGTGCTGGGGCTACCTTTATGAATGTAGGTGGTGAAGAGAGCATTCCTCAATCTGGTGCTGGTTCAATGGATGCAGAACTTGCTGCTGCGCCACCATCAGGTGCTGCCACCGCAGCGGCTGCAGAGTCACCTTGCACTGTGAAGTTACGGCTATGGCACCATGATGTTCAAGATCCTTGTAAAAAGCTTGTTGAAGGCAGGTGCTGCCTAACCGTGCCTCATGCTGTCCTTTGTAGGTATGATGTTATTATGAAACTGACATGGCTTTCATATTAACAATCATAGATTGTTAGTTTTGCATAGACACTTGAACTATACTGCAGCACACATGTCTAACACTTCCATAAATATGGATGAAACAAATCTTGTTCTGATGTTGTTCAGGAACATGTCATCATTATTACTTTCCTTATGCTGTAGTTTGGGAATTACAGCTACTGTGAGCAGTAGTCCAGAAGCCTATATGGTCCATCTTATTAGGCCAAGGATTCTCATGTTCTTGAACATTTCTTTTTACACATGAGAGGAGTAGTTTTAGCTCGGTTTTTTATGTAAAGTATGGTCTATATAAATATCTTCTGTTTGAACTCATCACCTTCAGTTTGCGATTAATATGTGTACATCTACTTGATGATGGCAGTGAAATGGGAGCACACTTTTCACCGTGTGGGCGCTTTTTAGCTGCTTGTGTTGCATGTGTGCTTCCTCACATGGAACTGGATCCTGGATTGCAGTCGCAGGTGCATCATGACCTCGGTGGATCTGCATCTTCCCCAACGCGGCATCCGGTTTCAGCCCACCAAGTTGTTTATGAGCTACGTATATATTCCCTTGAGCAGGCCACGTAAGATCTCTGTCCCTTTATGGTGTTTATTATTTGCAACATTTTATTATAGTTGTGTACAGTTGATTGTTTCCATCATGCTTTTATGACCTCTATGGTTCTGAAATTGGCTTAATGGTTTGAATTTTATGTGATTTGATAGTTTTGGTTTAGTGCTTGCATCAAGGGCAATAAGAGCAGCTCATTGCCTCACCTCGATTCAGGTTAGTTGCTGAACATTGTTTCAACTACTAGTTGGTTTGGATCAGTAAAGTTTATTTGATCCCTATCTTGTACATCATGATGTTTGTTTGTCGCACTGGATGTGTAATTGGTGCAACCCTGCAACTTACTACAATCACTTGAAACTATACCTTCGCAACTATTGGCAGGGTTGGCCAATATGTTGACTTACGAGATACTTTTCAAGGCCTGGCATGTAGTCACTGACAGTATGATTGCTTAAGTAGTTGGATGGATTATCAGGTGGTGATATCTTGAAAAACTTGATTGGTTCCATACATTCATCGTGGTACCGTGGACATGGATGTGTCTACTTTTGCTGCCACCAATTGAGTTTGTGTATTGTTTTTGGACTTATCCTACTCAATTTCTAGGGCTCTTTTTGTCAGTTTCCTGTCACACCCATGTGTAAGAATTGCATAGGAAAGTGGACTGGTCACATCTTCCTCGATGCATAATTTCCCATTTTGTTAAATGTTTCAGGAACACTTTGATCGGAAGACTGGTTCTAATGTCCTCGATTTTGTATGAAACTCATAATCTATGTATCGTTTGTGGAGACGTTTTTGTCAATATTCCCTGATGTCTCCTGTTAGGAATCGTATAAAATTATTGCCAAGTCAGCCACCTGGATGATCTTAGGCTGGAGCTTCATTATTTTCTTTTTCTCACAAAGCATGCCACAGCTTCATCATTATGTTACTCTGTTTTCTAAGTGCCTCAAATCAAACACATATGGCTATCTTCTTTACTTTGCTCCGGACCTGTGTTTTTGAACTTCTTATCCTCAAAATCTGGATATTATTGTTTTAGGTTACCCCCACTGTCCCTTTTGATCCGAAATTAAGTAGAAATGTGGTTATGTCGATGGTGCATGGATGGCCTGGGAATAGTTACTGTGTTATATGGTTTATCAATTTTTTGAGCAAAAAGGTTTATTTTGTTTATCTATATTTTAAATGACAAGCTTTATGGATGCCTTCAATGGGATGCATGTTTATGATTTCATTATTTTGTACTGAACCAGTGTTTCTTCTGTATGACCACATAAAATATTTGGTTACCATATGGGCTCTTGAGTTGGTTGGGCTTATTTGAGTTTTTATCTCTGCAGTTTTCTCCCACCTCAGAACACATACTATTGGCATATGGACGTCGCCATAATTCCCTTCTTAGAAGCATTGTTGTGGATGGCGCGACCACAGTACCTATTTACACAATACTGGAGGTATTCCGTTTCCAAATTGTCAATTTAAGTAATGGGGGTATTATATTTCTAATGATTGCCACTGTTAAATATCCATATTCTATTAATTCCTTCCAACAATATTTTAGATTAAAATAATTTTTTTAAATTTCAAATGAATACTATCCTATTTCTGTCCTATTTTTGAAGAAATATTGCTAGTTTTGAGTTCAAGTTTTTGGATATGCTTCATGCTTTGTCTTAGTGATAATTGTTTCCCTGAAATCCAGTTTTGCCCTTCGTTTGGGGAAATAGCCAAATATTTCGAGTTCAGATTTGTGTTGTATGACTTAGGTTTATTGTATTTCATGAACTTGTGACATGTTTATATCTAAGGAAAATTCCTTTGCCAGGGGTGACATTGGAAACTTGGCCTTGGAGTTTTTTGGCTTGCCCTTTACATTGGTATACCAGGAAAGGTCTTTGGTATCGGGTGATTGAGCAATTTGAGAGACACTGGTACCTTGCCTTGCGAGGCCCACTTCCTCACATTGGAGGGAGGAAGACTCATATTTAGTAAGGTGACCTGCAAATCTTCCAGCATCTTTTTGTCTATTTATATTGCTGGTAAGTATGGCCTCTAAAATAGAGTGGGTCCAAAGAGTGTTATTGTGAAGTGGAAACAATTAAGGGGTGGTGTTCAGATGGTTTGAGGTGACTAAGGAGATCGCTTTTATTATATAAAAGAAAAATGCAAATGGTATTAGTGTCTATGGAGATGGTGGCCAGCCTATAGGAGAATGTGATGGGGGCAAACATTTGTCTTAATAGATTTGGATGAGATTCCCTGGAGATGAGAATTCAAAGACATGTATTTGGGAGTGAGGCACAATAAGAATGCGGATTGCGATTAGAAGAGTGAACAAACTCCTAGTTAGTACTAGCAGGTGTATTAACTTTTGGGATCTGGCATAATAATTGCTCTTGAGGGCCAATTTCTGAAGATTTTGGAGGATTACCTTCATCCGAGGCATCTCTCTTATAAGCAGTATAGTTGGCATTAAGATCTTTGGTGGAGGCAGTCAATGACCTCTGTTATTTGATTATTTTATTAGCCCCTTTTTAATAGCTAACAAGTTTTCATACATCAAGTCATGTAATGTGTGACTTCAAGTTGTTCGCTGGTTTATTGGAAGTCATTTGTATACATAGAACTAGTGATGAATAGATCACAGTGAACCTCAGGCATTGGGATTTTTCAGGGTCAAGTAATTCTACAAGATAGACCCAACCACATATGGCTCATCTCCTGTTTGTCTTCCTTAGCCGGCTAATAATCCAAAGCAGCTGCACCGGATCAATTTCAGACAATATGTTAAAAGACTTATTTGGGTCCCTTTGGTCATACCCAAGTAAGAACCCACTGCTAGAACTTCATGGTGCGATGAATATATTATGCATTGGGAGGAAATGCAGTACTCTAGGTTAAAGTGGCATTTACCTGTTTCCAAGAAAAGGAAACTTTTGCTACCCTTCATATTAGTCCCTTATGGACTTGTTTATGTATTTCCATAGTCCTGTCATTTCATTTATGTCATTAAGTTTTATTGATTTGAGGAAGACGTTTTATGGTACTTTGTTTTTTAGCTTTTTTTTAGATGCAATCAAATGTGACAAATACTCTCTTTCCTTATGGATATTATCTGCTACTCATAAAAAATTGTTGTGGGAATTTCCCATAGGCGAGTGCATGATAAATGAGTAAGTCATGTTGAGTTTTCCTCAGTAAAAATTCCACTGGTCAGCATCGTTTCACATGCCATCTATGCTAGACTGTCTTAGTTAATTTGTATCCTTTCTTTACTACTATTTCTTGGCCAGGTTTCCTTGCTCTTTGTTTTAGTAGTGTACATGCCTTCACCTTCCTTTCTTTCGTCATACTAAACACTAGCAATCAGTGTGCATTACTTATTTGTGTGCATATTGATATGTGATACTTATCTGTATTATCAGGTTTATAAAGTTTCGAATATGGAGCTTGTGAGAGTTCTTCCGAGCGCAGAAGATGAAGTCAATGTGGCATGTTTTCATCCTTTGGCTGGAGGTGGTCTTGTATATGGCACTAAGGTGAAATATGCAACCCAGTTTTATTTTAATTTTGTGTACTGACATTCCTGGTACTGCTTTCACCTTTGCGTACACTAAAATACTATTCATATTGTGCAGGAAGGAAAGCTTAGAATCCTTCAATATGATGGTTCTCACAACACAAATTCCATGAGCCCCTATTATTTGGAGGAAAATGTGATTGAGGTATAATGCTTTCTGTTCCTTTTGCAAATTGATTGATATTTTTCCTTTCCAGGAGTTAGTTGTCTACGATCCAGAATATTCTTTATCGACCTTTCTTCATGGAAAACTATTTCAGATGCGACATTTGACCATGAATTACCCGAATAATGCCATAAAACTAAATTATACTCCGAGGACCAGGGGTCTATTTCTTATATTTAAACATTATTTGAAATATTGTTTTGTTACATAGCGCTTTCCTATAGTCTTGGTGTTTGGCCAGACTTATTACTAAAAAGTTGACTGCTCATATTTATCTCCATATTTCTGTGGCCCCTTCTGTAGTTTTCTCCAAAATATCATGTCTTTTAAATTTCCTTCTCCTGAACATGTTAATGGGCTGCATCTGCATTCTTTGTAGCGAAACTATCACACAGCCATTTAATTACAGGTGCCGTGTATTGTTGCAGGTACAGACATATGCAATGGAGTGCTAAGTTGATTGATTTGTCTCCATCGGGGTGGAGCACCCATGTGATGGTTGTATGCTCTCTCTCTGCAGACCATCCCTGTAGAAAAACATTGTATGTTTTAGGCCCACCCTCTTGCTCATGTAGGGTAACCTTGTGTATGTTAATGTAACTTGTTCAATTTGAGGATTGGCGAGGTTTACAAAGATAAATTTGGTTTAGCAAACGAGCGAGAAGGTGAGATCCGGCAAGGTCAAATGGCTTGTGCGACGAATTCATCGCGCCATTTGAAAGTTCCCCACCAGATATCTTATTGTTCCATGCTTGAGTTTTGATCTGTAATATTGTCTCGTTTGTTCCTGTAGTGAAAATAATTGGACGATTCCTCGACTCTGATGCTTGTTTCCTTTTCTTTTTGTTTTTGGGTCCTGAACCCAGGTGTGTATATGTTTGCCCGGACAAGGAACACATGATAGAAAACACGATTTTCCAAATTCAATGTAGAAAAAACCTGCATATAAATTTAAGAATGGAATGTTCGTTAAAGAAACCTTTTCAATATTTGGTAGCAATGCTCCAAAAATTCCTGGGCGGTGTGCCTGGTCCGTACCCGGAGGACATTTTTTTTTTATGTTGAATCAAATCCGAAAACTCTAAAGATAAACCAAAGTATTTGAGATTTGGACAATTTTTTATGAACACATTAAGAAAAATAAAAAATATTATCCAACTTTCAAATTCAAGTGATAGTCGACTAGAATACTATTACTAGCACAATCACTAGGGAAATACCATGATCATATAATTACAAATTCACGTCACAATTTACAAATCATAAATTGTAATTCAGTTTATGCTCCATAGTCCGAAGCCCAACCTAAACACCGTCGAGGATACTCCTTACACAATGTACAAAACACAGTAAATAATTAATACACTCCATACTAATCCCATAATTACATTGCAGTCTATAGTCTATGCTCCATACACATCATAATTAGCGTCAGAGTTTTTTTCTAATTACTTGGGGTCGGTTATCAAGATTTATGAAATTTTTTTAATAAAGTTTTATGTTGGCTGCCTACTTAACACAATTCACTTTTTTTACTTAAATTTGGTATACGTTAAGAAAAAGTTTAAGGTTCTCACTTTTTTTAGACCAATATTTGGATCAGATTTTCACATGCATAAGAGAAGGAAATAAAAAATAAAAAATATTTAGATCAGATTTTCAAAACTTTGAATTAAGAGGAAAGCAACAATGGGTCCTGTTCTTTCACTCTAATATTTTAAAAAAGAGGTTAGGACCTAAAAACCCAACCCCCTTTCCCCTTTTTTAGGGAACAGTAACAAATGCCCGCCCCTCAACGTCTTGGGCGCTTGGCTAGGGCTAGGCACTGGGCCGCATCGGTCAGGCCCACCTAGGCGTTTGGAGGGTCATTTTTTTGGAACGTCGTTTGGTAGTTTTGGCGTCGCTAGACACGCCTATTTCAATCTCCACCTTGCAAAATCGACCGTAGAGATGGTTCGCGGATAAAAAACTCCGTTGTGGTCTTGATCGGCTGATCTTTTGAAACTTTTTTGAGCATTCAAAGGACCATCTAATACCTCTTCTTTAGATAGTTCTTTTGAATACTTGGAAGTCAGCTAGCTCTACAATATTTTTGAGGCTCCATGGGGAGTTGAGATGGAAATGGATATGCAGCGATTTAGGACGGGTTTTGGTTCTAATGATGGATGGGTGAATGCGTATGTTGTGCGGTAGATGCACCAAAAACTTTTTCCTTCAATATAATGAAACTAATCGCTCCAAGCACCCTGATTTTAGAAATGCGAAAAAACTACATTCCGTTTCTGCAGGAGCATAGAGTACTAATGTTTGATCCTTGATGGAGAAATGCGAAAACAGAAAGAGAAGAGGAGGACGTTTTGTCAAGAAAAGGAAATTGAAAGCCAGCAACCGTGTGGACCATGCCCCACCCATATAGCTCAACTAACCATGTTGGGGTATGGTCCTTAGGCTTCACACGTGAGAAGCACTGCTTGAAGCAATGGTTTTAAGAAGTGCAGTGGCATGGTCTCAAGATTCACACGTGAAAAATAATACTCACATGACCCTCAAACCCCCCAAAAAAAACCAAAAAAAGAGAGTACTTGTCACTGCTATTCTGACCGTATGATCTGAATGAACAACCATGATGCCTTTAGTCACACTAATCACTGTTTTATTTTTTGTTTTTTAATAAATCATCATGATATGAAATTTGGAGCATGAACACTCCCTGTAAAGGTGCACCTAATGAATATATATATATATTTCTAATAAAATAATTTGAAAAAAAAAAATCTAAAATTTATATGCGCATTTTAATCATTTATCTTTATCACATGTACATCTTTTATTAGGTGTATCATAATGAAATGTGAACATATAAAAAATTCTTATTAAACATATTTATAAAATCATTATCATCCTTTTTTCCAACTAATAGGGTCAGTTACACGAATTCTGGTTCGCCATTCTGCTTTATCAATGGTCAAACCCATAGTGAGGCCACAAGTCCCCATATCTTTTCTCACTGCTGCCAACCATGTCCTTTTGGGCCTACCTCTTGCCCTTTTGGAGCTTTTCATTTGAACTAACTCACACCTCCTAACCGGTGTTGTATTGAGTTTGCGCTGCATATGTGTAGCCCATGCAAGTCTACTTTCTCTCATCTTATCGCCTATTGGTACCACACGTAAATTCTCCTGATTGTATTCTTTTCGAATTCCATCTATGCTTGTCTTGTCACTCATCTAACTCAACATCTTCATTCTCAGCTATACTCATTCTATGAGTATGTTGTTTCTTGACCACCCAACATTTCACCCCATAAAACAAAGCTGGTCTCACCACTGTCCCATAGAACATGCTCTTCAATCTCATTGGTATGCAATGATCACATAAAACTCCAGTTGCACATGTCCACTTTGCCCATTGAGCTCTAATTCTATGTGTGACATCCTCCTCAATCCCTCTATTTTCTGGTATTATGGACTTAAGGTATCGAAATTGCACTTTTTGTGGTATTTCTTAGTCGTTAATCTGATCTACTTTATCGTTTCTACTCCTATTATTACTAAACTTGCATTTCATATACTCTATTTTAGTTTGGCTAATTAAAAAACCTTTAGATTCTAGAGCATCCCTCTAAAGTTCTAACTTTGTGTTGACGTTGTTTTGGCTCTCATCGATCGAAACTAGGTCGTTTGCGTACAACATACACCACGATATCTCATCTTGTAGGTACCTAGTTAAGTTCTTCATAAATAAGACAGAGGTATGAGCTCAATGTTGGCCCTTGATATCGATCTATTGTCACTGAAAATTCACCCGTCTCTCTTGACCCTTGATGTAGAGCTATTGTCACTAAAAATTCACTCGTCTCTCCACTAGTTATTTGCACACTAGTTAGTGCTTTCTCGTATATATCTCTAAGTAAGTCGATATTGTATCTAGAGACTCATTTCTTTTTCAATTGCCAACAAATCAAATATCTAGGTAATCTATCATAAGATTTCTCTTGATCAATAAAGACCATGTTGAGATCTTTTTCCTTTGTCTTAATCTTTTCAATCAATTGCCTCAGTAGGAAAATAGCCTCAGTTATTGTCTTTCTTGGAATAAAACCAAATTGATTTATGATACACTCGTTTTATACTTTAATCGTTGCTCAATTACTCTCTCTCACTGCTTCATAGTGTGGCTCAAAAGTTTGATTCCTCGATAGTTCATGCAATTTTGTATGTCTCATTTGTTCATGTATATAGGTAGCATAATACTTTTCCTCCTGACATTTTCTTTGTTCTCAACACCTTGTTGAACAACTTGGTCAGCTAGTCAATATTAATTTCTCCCATGCACTTCTAAAGCTTTATCGGGATACCATCTAGTCCTTAAGTCTTTTATATCTACATCATCGTCAAAGCTTATCAATGACCTCCACCCTCATTTATGAAACTAATTTATAAAATAAAAGATAAAAATTAAATACTCAGATATGTCACGTCAAGATCAGACCCTTAGGATAGCTTGCGACATTATTACTAAGGGTCGTTTGGATATCTGGCAATATATTACTAGCGTAATACATTACCTGCAAATCGATTGTCACTCTTTGGGTAGTATTTAGATGCAACCTGGGAAATACATTGTTACTGTTTGGCTATGTCCAGAAGAAATATGGGAAATGCATTACCAAATTTTTTTTTTTTTTTGGCTTTATACCCAAAACATGGTTGAGCATATAATCCTTAATAGTATGTAGCTTAAACTCTATCCCTATTAGTATGTAGCTTAACTTTATAATTGCATCAGGCATAAGAGTTAGCCACACCTTTTGTATGCCTTTGCGCCTTGACGTGGAATCACATGTTTTCAAGATGTTAACACTTTGGAATAACATACTTTTATTATGATAAGCCATCATATATTGTATGTTTTTTTTTTCTTGTGCAAAAGCCTTTTAATCATCTCTCTCCAGAAAACTTCCATGGGAAAATTCAAAAGACAAAAAAAGTTTGGAGAAATTTGGCTAGTAACCTAGACCGCTTTATGACTAAATGAGATGTATTGGAGGAGAAATTATTTTGGGGCATTCAAGGAGATAGAAGTGGTAAATCAATTTAAAAAGTTCTGGAAAAAAAAAAAAAAAAATTTAAAGACACTGATTTGACGATGCTCTGTGAGTGAACTCAAGTATTTCGAATTTATCAACAAACAATAGGAGCAAAAAAGAAAAAATGAAGCCAAAAAAATCAATAGACTGATCTTAGCTACAACTGTGGTTGTAGAACCCAAAAAAATAGCTACAACTGTGGTTGTAGAACCCAAAAAAATAAATCTTGTATATCTAGAAATAAACAATAGCTACTGGTTGCAGAGGGTTGCCTGGTTTTAGCTACTAAAGATGGGGCTACCGGGTTTTAGCTACTAGTTGAAGAAGATGGGCTATCGGGTTTTAGCTGCTAGTTGAAGAAGATGGGGCTGACCGGTTTTAGCCGCTAGTGGCTGCTGTAGCTGATACTTGAAGAAGATGGGGCTAACCGATTTTAGCTGCTAGTTGAAGAAGATAGGGCTACTGTAGCTGCTATCTGGTTTTAGCTGCTAGTTGGAGAAGATAGGGCTACTATATCTGCAAGTTGAAGAAGATGGGACTGATCAGTTTTAGCTGTTAATTGAATAAGATAGGGCTACTATAGCTGATAGTTGAAGAAGATAGGGCTAATATAGCTGCTAGTTGAAGAAGATGGGGTTAATCGGTTTTAATTGAAGATAGAACTACTGTGTGATTTTTAAGGTTTAAATGTATGTGCTATTCGGTTTGCAAAGGAGCTATTGCAAAAGATGGGGTTACCGCATTTTAGCTTCTAGCTAAATAACGTTTGTTTTTGTTGTAGTTTATTAGCACAATACTTTTGGGTAGAGAGAGGGACCAGAAGATTGCCCTGATAATAGATTTTTCATCCTTCACCACTGTAATAGATTCCCAAAAATCTCTGCTAATCTTTTTTTGATTTCCTTTCATCCTTCACCACCGTAATAGATTCCCAAAAATCTCGACTAATATTTTTTGATTTTCTTACTATTAAAGTGTACGAAACAATGAAAATGTCATAGATTTCTTTACTATTAAAGTGTTCCAAACAATAAAAACTTCATATTTCCGTATAATCTATTTTCATGTAATAGATTTTCATGTTCTCAACCGGCCCCTAAAGCTATCTAACCATCAACTTAGATTGGGCAACTGAGAATAGCTTTCACATGTTTTATACGCGAGTTGCCCCACATACAAAGGTTCCATAAGCAAATCTATACTGTTGTCTAGCCTCACACGTGTGGGAAGCAATGCTTTTAAGAAGTTAAGGGGCATGGTCCTCAAGAGTGACACGTGTCAGACCCATTGATGTGGGTTCCATAAGCAATGGATAACGAAAGGATCACCACCATGTGTGACTTTATCTCAAGATTTATGTGTCCCATACTTTATGTGGTAGCACCCCGACAGGATAATAGCATGTGGGGACATCATAAAAACAATGACCAAAAGGCCCCCAACTTCTCCAAATTACTAAAATGCAGAATTTTCTTTGATAATCCTAGAGGCACCTATTTTTTTTTATGGGAGGAGACTATTACTCCATGAATGAATTTTTAGGGAATAATAAACTTTTTTTAGCAATAATAAAAAGAAATCTGAAGAAATTTTTAGGGAAAAACAAAAAATAAAAGGATAAACGACTTTGCTTTAACCCCTTGTTCATTTATTCTTACATTCAAACAAGAAAAAAGAAGAAGATTTGAAGATTGATTTGGCTAATATTTAGCAATAAAAGAACAACAAAATAACTTGATGAAATTTTGGAGGGAAAAATATAGAAGAAAATATGAATGGCTTTGCTCTAACCGCTTCTTTTCCATTCAAAACAGAAAAAGAAAAAGAATTCAAGATTGATTTAACTGTTAAAGGTGAATTCAGGTTAATGTAGGTGGTGATCCAATGTTATTAGTTGAGGCTCACATTTCTCAGGGTTGGAGAGGAGGGTGTTTGGATATATCTTAGAACACGGAAGAGGGAATTTGGAAAGAGTTGAGTGTGCATGTCATTTCCTATGTGGCCAACTGTGCCATGCATGGCATACACTAAAAAACCATAAGTCCATGTACTCAAGGTTATATATATTAACTACCCACTAAGAATGCACTTTGGGAAGGCGAAAATGGATGATGATGTCCATTTTGAACTCCTGACTAGGCAAATTTCATTGCTTATCATGGATGATGAAGAACCAGGAGGAGGAAGAGGGTTTCAGCCTGTTGTACACTTTAACAATCTCTATATTTCTCCACAGGTTAGTTTCTCTCAAAACCCAACCATCAAAACAATATTTAGTGTTCTTTGTGTCATATTTTATGGCATTTTATCCCAAAATGTGTTTGTGATTTCCTTTGTTTAAAGGATTACAAGCTTTTTCAGTTCATTCTTGTTCCTTTTCTTGTTTGGAAAATCGGCAAAATGCCGCTATAAATCTTCCGGACTATCTTGATGTCGTAAGCCTTCAAGAAATCTTTCAAATTTGATTTTCTTAGGAAACATTATGCAAATTCTAGAATATTTATTCAAAGAAATGGCAAAACTACAGCAAAGGGAAAAGCTATGCAAAATCAAGAAAGATTAGTTTGGAATAAACTTTTCCTTGTAAACCTCTACCTTTTTTTGTGTTTTTCATAGCTCATAAAAATTTATATTTTTGTAATACTTTTTCATAAATATACCGACCCCAATTAGTTAGTTGGGAAAAAGCTTTGACGATGATGATGACTTTTTCAAAAATATGCATCAAAAACTTAGAAATAAGGGGAAAATATGTCTATATAAAGTAAAGTGCATTTTTCTTATTCTTACAAACCTAGAGATATCTAAGCCAGGATTGGCCAAGGAGCTTGAATCTCCTTTCCGTATTGCGATTGAAATTCCTTTGTTTCTTGAAAAGGGCCGTGCTTACTCCTATTTCCTTGTCAAAGAATGTGAATAAAACCGTTCACCACCAATGCAAAAAGGTCACGATCAACCTCAGTAATCAAAATGTGAAGGCTGGGCGTGTGCTATTGTCGTGATGTGTAGAGAAATAACTCGTCCCCAGCCATCTGATATCACACCTGACTACTACGGGTGATTGTGACCATGTTCAAAAGTAAAGCATTTTACAATACCAATCTTCATTTTATTTTCCTAGCTAAAGACGGTTCAAATTGGCATTTTCCCAGGTCAGGCTGCCAAACATTGCACCATTTCCCATTAAACATGAGCAGTGTGGAGAAAGAGAGAGAAAGGGGACTGGAGTTTTTATTCCGCGTGGCTCGGCTGCTTCCCAAATGAAACGCAAGGGAAGGAGACTGTCTCATTCTAATGGAGATACATTATGGCAATCTAAAGAATATTTAAATGCGGCCACCGATGCCAAACAAGCATGTAAACACTGCAACTCGAATTGTACATATCCTTCGACTATAGGATGAATTATTGTGATATCAGGTTAATTCCCAAATCCCAAGTTGTACATAATATAGTAGTATTACAAGATAGTAAGTAGGTCCTAGAAAACCTAGGAATGGAGGTGAAGACTTACATGCATTGTTTTATTTTTAAATTTTTTTCTTCTGTTTTTCACGTGTATCTTTCTTTGAGTATGCCATTCTAATATGAATAAAGGGTTCTTTCTTTGCATCTCTTCTTCTCTATTGAGAGAGAGAGTAGTTTGAGTGAATTTTCATGGAAGTATAGAGAATTGGTTATATATCCTAAAGGGGAAGGTTTGAGGAGAGCTGCAAGCTCAACCATATTTGGTTATAAACTAAAGTAATAGGAAATGTGAAGCAAAAGCAGAACATAAAACCTACCCAAAAAAGAACATAAAAAGTTCCAAAGGCCCAATCGTAAAGCTTTTTTTTGTTCAGGAAGATGATTCAATTTGTCTCTTTGTAAGAATTCATTGCTTAGCTCAATTTTGAAGGGAAAAAATTATCTTTAGGTGCCTGAAGCACCTGGATCTAAGGTAGGTGCTCTACATATGCAAATTATCAACCAATTAAACCCTTCTTGGTAAGTATGATTTAATGGATGGTGGGATTCAATCTATACGGATGACAGATTTAATTGTTAAGAATAATTCTTTTTCTCTTTCACTTTCTTATTAGGCCATAATCCTTTAGAAAAAATCATTATTGATGGCATGCTATAGAGCACAGGGACTAGGAAAAAAAAAATCAGCTGAATACATGAACCGCTTGAAAATATTGAGGTGAAATTGGTCGACCTTTCAAAAAAGTAGCTACTTTAGAAAAATCATTTCCCTCAGTACCTACTCAAGCTCTCTATTTGAGTTACAAAAAGTTTGAAATGCCCTTTCCAGGGTTTTAAATCTTTAACAAGTAAGAGTATTTAGTTCATAATACAAATGAGGCGAAATTGTTAAAATGTGTTTGCATGTTCCATATTCTGGACTCAAAACAAGATATTTTAATGAAAATAAAATGTAATGTTTTTGGGGTTTGGAACTCGGAATAAGGAACTGTAGGCAATAAAGAACCTAAGCGGGAATAAGGTTGATTTTTCACTCCCTTGATATCCCCAATTCTCTCCAAACATAAGGGAAAGTATCAATGAAACGGTCGAACCACCTTATAAATATAGTACTTAGCTAGTGAATCCCACCAATTTAACAATATATGGTAAAAATTGTGAAGAGTCTCAGGTTTTTTTGAAAAGACTCATTGTCCATTGATCGTATGAATATACATATTTGTCTTTTATAGACAAATTAAAAATAACAATAATAAAAACTAAACTAAATCATAGACACCCATACTATACCCATACTCAATATAAACTATAATATATGGTACTTACCCTTTCCACCCATATATGATGATTACATATACACTTTTCATATTAACCTGATAGACAAGTAGCATGCTGAAATAGTGGTTGTGATGTGCAGATTGCTTGATCAACAAACCCAATAAACATATAAATTTAGGATCTTCAATTGAAATCAAAATACAGTTGAGGTAGCCGAAAAAAATCAAATGACAACGATCGTCAAGCCTCATGAACATATCATATTAGGCTTTGTTTAATCTGACAAAAATTCCAAAATCCCATACTTCTCCAAAATTCCATATTTATGAAAAGACAGAATAACACTTGAAAAACCAAACGATGACATGCTCTAGTAATAGAACACATGCACTCGATCATGCACAAATTTTTAGAGGTTTTTTTTTCCTTTATGTTTTTGATGTTTTTCGGTTGAGTATCTGGTCAAATATCAGATCGAGTAATAGAGTAACAAATTCGATCCGACAAACAAGAAAGATGAGCAAACTCAATAGTACACCGTTTGAACCAGAACCATAAGAACCAGATGAACGTTGACGAATCTGAACGGGAGGAATAGCTCGAGCCACGAAGCTAGGGTTTTGACCAGTTTGGCATTGGACTAGGGTTCGGATAAAGCAGCAGAGGCCAAATCTCACCAGTTTGGAGCCATGGCGAGGATGGTAGTTTGATGTGGGAGTTTCAGGCGAGGGTTTTGAGGTGGTTGGCGAGTTCTCAAGGGATTTTGCGGAGGAGTAATTAGTGAACCATATTACGTCGCTCTCGTTGAGCTCGAAAGGAGGGGAAGAGGGAGGGGATCAAGAAAACGACGAAAAGTGGGGTCATCTTCTTCTGGTTCATCCATGATGTCGGGGAAAATCAAGGGTTTCGGGTTCTCTTTAGATTGGGTTTCAGGCCATGGGGAACAAAAAAAAGAGTTTTGAGAGGTGGGATCAGCGCGTTGAATGTTGAATTAGGGTTTTGAGAGGAGGGATGGAAATGGTGGCAAAATGATTCATTGAGGGTAATGGGTGGTTCTCTCTTCTATTGCTTTGAGAGACAGAGCGGGCAATGCAAACAATGACTTGGGTTTTATTTCTTTGTTTTTTATTTTTTTGAGAGGGAAACAACAACGTTGAGGTGGTCTCACGGGAACAACAAACGGTGACTTTTACGGATGCGGAGAGGTAACAATGCAACTGGTTTTACATACGCAGAGAGGGAGGTGGCGAATATGAATCTGGCTCGGATACATTGAAGAGAGGTGGGAAATATGAATCTGGCTCTGATACATTGAAGAGTATCAAGTTTATCTTGTGGATATACGGGTTGTATTACGTTATTAGGTAATTTGTTTATAAAAGATGAGTTTGTATATTCATAAATTGAATCTCTTCATGGAAATCCGAGACTCTTTACAAAAATGAACAAATTATTCTCGTTGTTCAGCATTGGAAACTCTAAAAACGTGGGACTTTTTGATAATTTAGCCTCACATGAATAAATAAAGGAATAATAAACGAATATGGTTTATATAAGGGTGAGGCTTCATATCTATATACACTTAGAAAATTTTGAAAATTAACGGTCTAGATAATATATTACAAGATGCACTATTTTTTAAGACCTGAAATCTATTTTTTTATCATGACGATACATCTTGAGGTCCAGATGATCGAATTGAAGGTTTTTGAATATCGAAACAACATCTTCTTGTGAATTTTTTAAGTTCGTTTAAGGCATCACTCTTATATAAACTTTCTCCATAATAAAAATACCCCTACTTGTCAAAATTAACACCGAACTTCCCTCTTCTAATGGTATATCGCTAAATTTGGCTAAGCTACTAAGTGGGCGTTAAATTATCATACTCTCTATATTTTTCATCGTCATAAGGGATTTAGGGTGTGGTTTGTATAAGGTTGTAATCTTAAACAATCAAAATAAGCTCCACCTCTAATTTTTATTACATGATGTAATTTCATTGTAAAAAATTCTTAGAATAGTTTGGGAATCTATTTTTATATCTAATTATAAAATTTTAATCTAAAAATAGTTTGAATCAAATAGATATATAAATACACGAAAATTTTAAAAATCGCCTGTCCAAATAAGTGTTGCAAGATGGACTACTTTTGAGGCTCGAAACCTTTTTTTATAGGAAAAAGTTTATATAAGGATTCTACCTTATAATGTAGAACTATGGATGCCCCTCAAAAATCCATCTGAAAAGGTAGTTTTAATGTTGATCATCTCGACATCGAGATGTGTGACTATGAAAAATTTAAAGATTTTAAGTCTCAGAAATAGTGTCTTTTATAACATATTATCTACACCGTCCATTTTCAAGATTTTCATATGTTTATAGATCTATTTGATTTTAAGCTTTTTTGAAATTTAAAATTTTATAATTAAATATAAAAATATATTTTGAGATAATCCTAATAACATTTTATATCAAAAATATATAGCATGATAAATTTTGAAGGACACCGTACCTCTACACCTACGGAGGCCTCCGTATGCAACTGCACCCTTCTTTATATGTATACCTTTTTGTTTTTCATATCTATACATCATAAGTCAGGACGATAAATAGAAGGTTTTTAAACATTAAAAAAACTTTTTTTGATGGATTATTAAGGTGAACATTAATTCTAATTGCGACCTAGTATAGATTTTTAGACCCGATTTCTATGCAGCCATGCCAGCATATCTAAAAATGTGGGATTATTAATAAATCTATTTTTGAGATGGATTTTTTATTTAAATTTTAAGGACATGTAATCTCTAACATGGAGACTATGAATATAAAAAAAAATTAAAATTTAAAAAGTAAAAATAATAATTCTAATAAGAAAATATTTGGACAGTTAGATTCTATTGTTTTTAGATGGAACATCTGCTTGCATCCATCTTGAAGATGGATGCTTTACACTTTTTGGACCACTCATGCAGTCCACAACCCGCATGAAACAATTTTCCTAAATCATTTCCAATTTGAAAACAATGCTCAAGCGTAATGGATTATTGAGGTGCACCTTAATTGTCGTTGCAACCTTATATAAACTTTGATAAAGTTTATATAAAGATGCTACCTTAT
>NW_006499801.1:676627-697900 GCF_000471905.2 Amborella trichopoda
CTAGGCTTCAAAATATAGGTGGGATAGCTGAAGTTTGGTGGTGGCAAGAACTGGGAGCTTTTAAAGAGAGGGGAACGGAGAAGATCGTTGGGGATAGGGTTCACCCCAATTTTCTTTTCTCCTCTTTTTTGACCTGATCACCACCATTTTTGCCAGAATTTCTATAACTCCAGCCAAATTGCTAATGAGGTGGAACAAGATTGGTCGCCCTGGTTTTTCAGCGACACCTTGTCTTTTCAAGCACCGATCTTCCTAAATTTCTCACTGTAAACTGAAAAAGAAAGAGAGGAATCTAGACTGGACCAATATGAAATTTTGTATTAAGTAGGGCTTCAGATCTGATCTGTGGGTTTTTTAGAGAGAGAGAGAGATGATGTAGAGAGAACTTGTGCAACTTTGGGTATTAGAGAGAGAAATGCAATTTTGAGAGAGAGAAAGAGAGCTGCTTTGAGAGAAACGTGAACGGAAAAAAATGTTGAAGGTGTCATTTTAGTTTTTTTTTTGAGTAAAAATTTCATGATCAAAGGGGTCTAGGGGGTTGTAAGATAGAAAAGTTGGAGGCCTTTGGCTTACAAGTAATGTTTCCCTTTTTTAAATTATAATTGAATTTCTTTCTTTTTTTGGCATGCTCTTTTTTCATTTTTTTATGGTTTTGATACATGACTTATTGTCATACTATTTCTTGCTCACACTTTGTTACACATTCCATGTTACTTGTAGACAGAAAATTTCTCCATAATACATGGCTATGGGGACATTTCTTTTCAGCGCCATTACATAGGCATGGATCATAAGAAGAGGTGTGCTGTCTTTATATCATATTTTTTTAGGTAGATGATTTATTGATGTTACAATCCAGAGCTTCTATGCTGTCATCGTGCTTAGATCAAAGAGCTAGTATTATGATTCTTGCAGCTTCACTCTCTCAGAAGCCCACAGATTTAGATTGCAGTGCTATTCAAGGGAACCAGGTTAGTTGCTTATGTATGGTGTCACTAGTATCTTCACTTCTCCATTTTGTTTCTATGACTTCTCTTTATCTGAAAAAAATGGGAGGGTTTATTGGCTGACTTTAATCACACAAATCTTGATTTCCCCAGGTGCTCTATGTAAGGAAATCGATGTTATGAAGTACTGGAAGTCAAAGGGGTTCCTACGGAAAACCCGGTGGTTGCAAAGTTGGGTACAAAGGGAAATACAAGCGCTCATTCATGTAAGCGAATAATTATCTTTCCTACTCCAAGACAGTTTTCTTGGTAATGATTTGTGAACTAAAACTGCCTAGTGTTTCTAAGTTCTATCTAATAATCTCATCATTAGTAATTTGTGTCTACTTGATTGAATCAGAAAGGATTTGTGTTCTCTTGGCTGTCTACAAATCGTAGTTGTTATGGGCAGTTCCCAGTTGCTTCTTATAAATATAAGAGTTCTCCAAGATATTTCTTTGGCTTCTTAATGTAAAAAGATCTCAATTCTCTTGTTCGTTGTTATACTTTATACTTATCAATAATGTGAATATTTAAGTTTGTGCCGGTTCCCAACTTTAATTTGCATGTGAAGACATTCAAAACCTTGCAATTTCCTCAGAAAAACACTTATCTCATGAATTGGTTTTCAAAGTCACTTTTTGTTTTCTTGAGCATTTTCTTTCGTGTTCTTCTCTGTGACCTTTCAAGTCAATCATGTTGTAGAATAATCATTAAACATGTGATGTTACTAATCACATTGAACCTTCTTTGATTTATGCAAGGAGGAAGATGTTGATATCATTGTGCATCATATCTTGGGTGTTATTGAGTCATTCTTAAGAAGGTATGTTGCCTATTAATCACAGAATCTCTTGACATTAAATCTTGGTATGGAAGGCATTAATGTGTGGCTCATATGAACAAAAAAAACACATCAAAAGGGATTATCTGTAATATTTTATAACAGAAAAGCACATTGTCTTCAACATGCATTATTATGGTTGATCGTGATTTGATGAGTAACTCGGATTTGGGAATTGAAAGGGTACCCAGAACTATTAATCCCTGAATATGTTGAGTACAAATCTTGGTATGGAAGGCATGATTAATTATAGGAACTTATGGCTTCTGTGAATGGTGTTTGAAAATGATAACTTGGATTGAGACTCGCTGCGGTCCCAAACCCGAGTCGGGTTTGACAGGCTCCATGAAGTCCAAACAAAAGAATAATAAAACATTGAGAACTTGAGACTGAGCAGGTTCCCATGAGTTTGGTATTGGAACTGGCATACTGCTGAGTCCGAGTTGGACTCGCCGAGTCCGAGTTGGACATACCAAGTCTTCCCACATCGTTATGAATTGAAGATGGATACCATAAAGAATTTCTGGTCTTATAACAGAAAACACAATATCTTTAGCGTGCATATTATTTTTGGTTCTTCTTTCAAGAAGTAAAACACCTTGGCTTTGCGAACTGAAAGAGTATACAGACCTCATTTGAGGTTATCAGTTCAGTGTTCTACTCTAACACACAATGTATCTTAAATCGTGTTTGATTTGTCATCATTGTGACAAGTTTGTTAATGTGCTTAAGGATTTCTGACCCTTTTGTATGCCCGCTTGCATACGAGAGGGTTGGATGGTCCAAATTGCATATCATTTTATTATTCTTTTATTTTTAACAAATCCAATCAATGCAAAATTTGGGTTGTTTTGTAAATCAAGAGTTGGTGAACCGAATAAAAAAATGTAAAAATAATTCAAACGAAAAATTGACCAGATTACCCCTGAAAGTTTTGGGGGCAATTTGGACAATTTTTTATTTTAATTATTTTTTAAATATTTTTAATGACTTTCCCATGTCTCGATTAACAAACTGCCCAAATTGCAAGTTGATTGGATATGTGAAAAAGAAAAGAAAAGATGGGGCTGAATCGTGATTGCCTGCCCAATGGCCCTCCTCTTGTATGTGAGCAGGCGTACAAGAGGGATTAGTGTGTATATGTGTATGTACATAATATGCATACAGAGTGATTTCATGCAATGGCTTTATAGCATGATAATGAAACAATTTTCGAAAACTATCTTAAGGCCACTTATTTGACCCCAATTTTTAAATATGTACTCTTTTCATTCTAATTATCAATCACTAAAAAGCAAAATTTAAAACACATCCTAGAAAGTTATTATTTGGCCCAATTAATAGATGTTGTTCATTTTAGTGAGATATTTAGATCTAGGCCTCGGAAGGAATTTTTTCTTTTACAAATTTTTCGATAGCTTTATTATCATTAGATTAATATGTTAAAAAAGAAAAAAAATGATTTTCAATTCGTAAAAGACTAGATCTTGAAATTCACCAAATAGGTCTTTTTAGATGTATTGTTGGAGGGGCCTCATTTTGACGGTATCTAGGACACAAATTAAATTTATTTACTTATTGGGATACAGTGAATATGTATACAAAATTTGGGGTCAAAGAAATGCCATAAACATGGTTTTCTAGAAGTGTGGTTTCATTATATTTTAATAACATAGCAAATATGAGATCATTCTCAATTGTACAGAGAGAGAGAATGGTTTTTGATATTCATAAAAAAAAGAAAAAGATTATATATGCCAATCAGCTTATTCGTTAGTGCATACCCCTTTGAAAAGTAGGGGTCCATTGAACCGTGTGTATATATATATATCTTGTGGGCTCTTGTCTTTTTTTTATTTTTTTGAACATGAAACTACACAAAGAAGCGGGGTAAAATTAGTCAACTATTTTAAGTGAACACGGGCCGCCTATTTGGTGGATTGTAGATTGAGGCTTTCAACGACTGAATATCATTTTCTTCTAAATTGTTTATTTTTCAACACTTATATTGTGCAAAATTTCAGCAAAAAAGAAGTCCTCCTAGTTCCGTGTTCTGGAGCTATACTGTAGCTCTAAGCCTGTTGGCTCATAGAATCTTTTCCCATAACCAGTTTCTGAAATTTTCATTTGCAGGATGGAGCAGGAGCATCAATGTGGTACACCTGAGCAGAAACGGGATGAATTCAAAACTTTAGCCTTTGGTGCTGCTACGCCTTTCCTAAACGAAATAACAGATCGATTCGTGGATGAGCTTGAGATATTCCTTGCTGCGGGTTTAACTATCGAGGCTTATGATGAATTGTATTTACAAAGCTGGATAGGCAATCAACCTTCTGAGATGGTTGAAAGAAGCAATCAAACTACCGGACACTGGGTGGACTTGCACTTGTTTGATGACGATAGTGATATTATTTAGTGAAATTGGCCATATCTCTCTGCGTATCGCTACTACATTATTAGGCGTGGTAAGTACATTCAAACTCATATACAGGACTCATTCCAAGAGAACATCATAGAAGATTTTCTATAAAATTTCAAGAAATTCTAAATTTTAAGCCCCCCTTTAAGTATTGGAAAATTATGATAACTACAGGTAATTAGTACTTCAAAAGAATCGATTTCCAATAGTTCTTGATAACCTCAAGAAATATTAGGTCTAATAGGAACTGATTATTCTAAATGGTTAGACTTCAAAAAGTTCTCTCTCTCTCTCAATAGCAAACTTGTGCATTGGAACAAATAGAGAATTAGTATTATTTTATGGGATTGTATAGAGCAAAATAGTTACCTTTTGTACACGATGGTCATGCCCAAGCTCTTATTTGTAAAATAAGACTGCCATAGTATACAATTCTCTTATAAACAGAAACTCTCTCAGGGTCATTGGTAATACTTAAAACTGCCTGATTTCACATCGAACGGTTAGTGGTGAATCTGGCTTTTTGTATTTTGTCAAAAAAGGATAAGGTGAATCTAGCTCTTTGTAAACTACCTTATTAATTTTGTATTTTAGTAATATTCTTAAGTTCATGTATGAATCAACTTATTAGTAGGTAATAACTAGCGATTTCTTAAATATGTGAAAATTATGTAGTGATAATTATTTGCAACGGTTTCATGAGCTTGTCTGTGGAATGTGATAAGTGTCTCGTTTTTTTTTCTTTGGCAATCCAAGTATATCCAACTGTAATTTTCCAAACAAAAGAACCTTTTATCCATGAGTGCGAACCGCGTAAACCCAAGCTTGATTTTCATGTGCTTCCTTGTGATAAAGTTAGCATATATATTTTTGAGTCTACTTTAGAATTGTGATCATTAAAAAAAAAACGAATTTTGTGTTTCTATGCACTAAAATTTGACTAATCTCTAATCAAATCTTAAGACGTTATTTGTTTTTCGGACGTGTAAAGTGTCGTGTTTTATTTCTTTTTCTTTTTATTATTGGTGGCTAATTCCAGGAGCTAACATCATAAAAATTGGGTTCTCCTAAGGTCCATTCCATTGAGGAACCTTTGTAAACGCCACTAGACTCATATAAGCCACCCTCCTCCCAACCATCCAAATAAACGGCTTGGATAATTTCAGCCATAATGTCATGAGTGAGTTTTTGACCATTTGATCTTTGATCTGACAATTCTGAGTATTTTATTTTTAAATTTTTGCATATGAAAACCAACAAGCATATGAAAACCAAATTTGAGGCGATCTATCCTCTCATATGGGCTCACCTAAAAACAATCCTAACAAAATAAAATGAGCAAATTTTAAGCGTATTTTGATCGTTTTGTCGTATCATGAATATTTTTTAGGTGCACCCCTATGTGAGGGTGGCAACGGGTCAAGCCCGGGTCAAACCAGCCTTGATCTTGGCCTGGTCCTTATCCCCATGGGCCTAGCCTTGGACCTAGACCGCGCTGGGCTAAGCCAGGCTGAAAACAAAAAAAAAAAAACAAAGAATAGAAAAAAGAGGACCAGGCCAGGCTGGCATGGCCCTAGCGTGACCCTAAGGCTACAGTTCATGCCCTCCTTTTTTAGGGTTCGTTATGACTGGGCCGAGCTGGGCCACCTGGTTAAATGCCAGCCCTACCCCTATGAGAGGATGACATGGCCCAAAGTTAGATTTGCATAAAAAAATTTAAATAATATTTTGGCATAAAATGATGATTAAAGCCATCTGAGCCGTTCAATCATAACGAACGGCTTAGATAGAGGTGGCATATACAATTTCCTAGAAGGGTTACAATGTACGAAGACAAAGTGAGAGATCTAAAATGTAGGGAGACAGAGAGATTAATATCTTGTTAGAGTGAGAAAAGACTAACATTCTTGGGGAGAGACTAAAATTTTGGAAGAAATTTTGACCAGTTACGTGTTTCCCATGCGGGACAGAATTCATTTACTAAGATGATTAATCGAGCTACAAATACATATGCTCTTGTGGATAGGATAACGCTTCTATAAAATTGTATGTGCCACCTTTACACACAAAATCTTAATCTTAGGGGATAGAATTAAAATCTCTCCCCAAGATTTGAAGTCTTTCTCAATCTCACAACATATTCAATGTCTCTCCCTATATTTTAATTCTCTCCCTCACTCCCCTCCCCTGATATTTTCTGTTACAACTATCAAGAAATAAATAAGGAAAAAGTTCATATAAGGTTGCAACCTTAGATCCATTGGAAAATGTTGCTTGAATGTTGAGAAAATTTTTAATTGGTCATCGAGGTGCATTAATATAGAAAAAAAAGGAAAAAAAGATTTTGAGTCCCAAAAATAGTGCATATTGTAATACATTATCTAGACCGTCCATTTTCAAGATTTTCCTATGTTTATAGATCTACTTGATTTTAACCATTTTTTGAGTTTTAAATTTTACAATTAGATATAAAAATAGATTTTGAGATAATCCTGATAATTTTTTTTCACCAAAATTACATGTTATGATACAATTTGGAGGTGCGCCTTAATTGGATTTTTTTAGGCTGCAACCTTGTAGAAACCACACCCAATAAATAGTAGGCTGTTATTGGTCACAAAAAATAAATGATAGGCTCTCATATTTATCCTAATCTATGGTTTCCAAAGATTGCGCATATGAACCTTTACATTTTGAATATAATCCCTATCCTAAAGATGACTCCTAATTAGAACATGAATCAAGATTTGAGTCCTTTTTATAACTAACTTATCAAGACTTATCCCTTTCAAGTAGATTTTGAATAACTGGAAATCAAGATTTGAGTCCATTTTGTAGCCAACTCTTCATGAGTTATTGCTTTCAAATAGAATTTGAATTAGTTGTTTTATACTGCTGATCACTGCATCATTGCATTTCCACAGTATCGATTGTTATAGCATATTATTAACCCGGACCCGGATGCAGTAACTCTTAATCTACTTGAAAACATGGGTAGGGCCTGTCTTCCCCACTGAATTACCTTAAAGCAAGGAAAACTCTCAACAACCGAATACTTCCCAAACTTGAAAGTGATAACAAGAATGCCTACGTCTCCTCAATCTTTTGGCAAAAGATTTACTGTAAAAGAAGACTCAAAGAAAAGGAGAGGGCTGGTGGAGATTGAGGTCCCAAAGCGGAAAAGATCGAAACCACAGGTGATGATGGCCTCAGACCAATCCTAGACACATTCGATGACTTCTCATTTATGATTGAGGATGAGTTCTTTAGAGGAATCCCGGATTGCACCGAGAGCAACATGTCGATTTATAATTTTTTAGAATCATGAGCTATTACTGTTGTTGATAACTTCTCTTTGGAGTAGGGCAATTTTATTTGCTTCATCATGAGCTATTATTGTTCTTCATAACTCCTCTTTGGAGTAGGGCAATTTTATTTGCTTTATTATTGATAAACAAGAAAGAGGGAAAGAAGTGGCGTGGAAAATAAAGAAAGGGATTGTGTATTTTAAAAACCATTTACTTTTAATACAAGAAGTTACAATCAATAATAACTATCACATGTGAAATCGGACAACTTGGGGTGAGTTATAAAAATTCAAACAATTTTTTTTTGTTGAGTTTGGGTGCAGTTAATGAATCATCTGATTTTACATTTAACTGCCATGGTTGATTGTCACCTCCTTGTACTATAGACAAATAATCTTATTGTATACTTCTCTAAAAAGAAAACATGTATAGTTTTATTGCTTTCACTGTAGATTTTGGGATTCTTTTGCTGAGAGTTATAAAATTGCACTGTGGCATGGAGTTATTGTCTATTGTTATTTTGTAAACTCAAATCCAAGAAAGAGAAATTAGATGAGAATGAGATAGTTGGCATCCATAAAAATGTGTTCACACAAGATATTTTCTTAGTTTCCCCTTTTCTTTACGTGGGTATAGGTGCTTTTGTGATATTCTCTTCTTCTTTTTTAACACAATTTATGGGATTGTAGGAAGGGAAAACAAAAAAAGATGGTCTCAATATCAATAGTTTAGGGTTTGCTAGAATTTGCCCCGATATTATGAGATTCAGAAAAAATAATCCATCAAAATATAAAAAGAAAGAACATACATCCTAATTTTTATAATTTAAAAAATAAGCTGCGCTAGTTTAAAAAGAATTTGCAATTGCGTCAATTTAAAAAGGTGATTTAATTCTTGTTTTTATTTCTGATTTTCCTATGCGAATTATAATTTGACAAGTTTTAATTAAAAATTAATTTCAGAAAATATGTCATGCTAATTTTAAAGTAAGATATTTCAATATACATAAGATAACACCTTACAAATTTTATATAGAACTATGATTTAAACAACTATTTGTTCCAATTTAATAAAGATATTCAAAAATAGGAAATATGATTATTTATATGAGATTTACAAAATAATTTACAAGTATATTGACGTAATAAAGGCATTTAATTCTCTTTTTTTTTTTTCCTTTTTGTTATTGGAAACGAGGTGATTAAAACTCACGTCTTATCAGAATACAAATTTTTGACCAATTGATGCCATGCATCGGATGGGCTATGGAGTAGGAGAGATCCTAACGTAATGATTGGAAAGATTCTTTGGATATTGAAGTTCCATGGTCCTGATCTAAGGGATTTCAATGGATTATCATTCTACACACGTGGGGTATGCACGTTTGGTGAAAATCCAATCATGAGTCCCATCATGGTGGCTTGGAACACTAGCCAATTGCTGTGCACCATCTTTTATCTTTTTTAAGTCTTTTATGTTTCCTTGAAGGTCACATTTTTTTGCATAATATAATATAAATATTATAAAAATTAATTAATAAATAATACTATTTATTTTTAACACAAGGAGATCACAGTCATTATTGATCATTAGGTATAAAATTAAGTTGTTAAATGGGTCTGATTGATTAGGCACAGAACTCAAAATAAAATTTTTTGAATTGTGTGAAAAATACAACTATAATTACGTTATCAATAGTTAAAGATGAGTGTGATATCTTTGTATTAAAAGTGATTAGTTTTATATTATAAAAAATTTTGGTATAAGATTGTTATAATCTCTACTAATTGTCAAATATGAAATTAGACGGCTAAAAGTGTGCTTATAAATTTTGAGAGGTTTTTTTGGAACGTTGATAGTGGTCAATATCACACTCCTAACCATCTAATTTCACAACTAACATCTAGAAATAATTGCAACTTTGAATTGCACTTTAACGTTTCACTCCAAACAATTCCTTTTTAGAAGTCGTATATCAATTTCAGAAGTGACGAGGCTTCCAAATAATCACTAAATCAAATATGTAGGCTTCTCTTTTATAGACACATCCACTCAACCTAAAAGTGAGACCCTTAGATAACCATTATGAGAGTTACATGACTTAGATTAATTAAAGGTTTGACCTCTTTTTTCTTTTATGTTTAATATGTCTTTCTAGTTATTTTTATAAAAATTTATTTAAGAAAAACTACCCAAAAAACAAAATACAGAAAACCTCAAAAAGGAATGTGGAGAAAAAATCTAATACCTAAATTTTATAAAAAAAAATTCATATAATTAAACTATAAGATACAAGAAAGTCACAATCATTTTCACCTGTCACGTAACACATTGGGTATCTTAAAATTTTTTTATTAAAATTTGAATGATACCAATATCATCATTCATCATTAGCGGTATGATTTCTTATCGACAAGTCACTGTAACAAGGGCAAGCAATGCATTGTACACTTTCCCATTTTTACCCATTTATTTTAAAATGTAAACAAAATGAATATATTTAAGAAAGAATTGGTTTTAATCGTATTTATGTGTAGGTGCGGTTTGTATAGAGTCGAGGCTTTAAACAGTAAAATTTGAGCCCACCTTCAAATAGTGTCAAGAAATGTGGTTTCAGTACTGGAAATCTTTGATTAGCCTTAAAATATATTTTCATCTTTAATTATAAAATGTAAAACTTCAAAAATAGTGTAGATTGAGCTTATCTATGAAAACTTGAATAACTTTAAAATTAACGGTCCAAAAATGCGTTACAAGATGCACTATTTTCAAAACTTGAAATCCATTGTTTTATCAAGTCCATGCATCTTGATGTCGAGATGATCAATTTGAGGATATTTGAGCATCAAAACAACCTCTTCTAGTGAAATGTTTGAGGTAGGCTCTAATTTGATTGTTTAGAGCCTGGACCTCAGACAATGTTTTATGTATTGACTTTAAAGGAAAAATGTTTTATGCATATATTCCCAATGTACTACTAGTCCACGAAATTTTTGCACACCTGGAGGCCTCACCGATCTCGTTGGTAATAAAGTAGAGATAAAACCTGTCTGTAGCTGTTTGTTACGGGTTAGGTTTTGTCATTATTCTTGAGCCTAATTATGTTTTGAGCAGGCGTAGTATGGTCCGATCATACTATACAGTTACTCCCTCGAATAAAAGATCAACTTAGGAATTTATTTTTCATTCGAAAATTTGGGATCCATTTAAGACAATCATATGAGTATTTTCAACAAAGGAAACTAAAATTTGAGTTCTGAAACTCTTAGATCCAATCATCCAAAGATCGGATGGCATTTGTTTACACGTAGGACATTATTTTTTAGGCTCATATAAAAGGCATATTATCATTAGTATTATTATTATGGGATAATCTATGATCCACAATCTTTCAAATTATAAAGATTAATGTTAGAGTGAATTGTAAATGGTATATTTACTAAACGAGAGGTATCTATTTTATAAAAAAAACTGATTTTTGTGATACCTTGATCATCAAGTAAGAGTGATTTTGTAAATATCACAAAAATACAAGAACTATTTTTGTCATTTTTATAAGAGATAAAATTGAAATTCTTATTAAAGGATAATAATACTCTAACTTCCAAAACATTATTGTATTTTTGTAAATATTTCTATTTTACTCTTACTTAATAATTAAGTTATTTATTAAAATAATTTTGCGAAGTGGGAAGAGGGATGGTTGCAATTGCGTGAATAGTTTAAAGAGTTTAGTTCACGAGACAAATCTCCATCACATAACATGAGAAAAAAGCAGCCCAAATGCCCTTCAATAAACGTGAACTATCCCTTCATATTTAACTGAAAAAGAAAAGGGTATCCCTAACGGCCCCTCTCTCCCTATATTTACTCCATCTTTCAACCAACACATGACACTAACAGCAAGAGAGGGAAGGGAAACAATGGCTCACTCTCTTGTGCTAGCATTTCTCCTTATACAGTCAGCCATGGCCTCAAAATTGATGGAAAATGTTCATGCCATAGAAGTGTTGTTGGGGCATGCACTGTCTAATGGCAAGGAATCACATGGTTGCTATGGCCAACTTCTTGAGGCCTCCACCCAAGCCAAAATGGTGCAAAACCTGGTGCTTGTGGCTCACCATAAAGACGCCCTCAGAGGCCTAGAATCTCTCATTCTTCACCTCAACTCTTGCACAGAGGCCAACATTGACCATACGGTAGGTTTGGAGTATGTGTGGTATTTGTAATTCCGGTTTTCTCATAAGGGATTGCATACAATGAGATCATTTATCTTTAAGAAAAGTTGACTGAAATCATTTATCTTTTGTATAAGCTGGTCACAATTAATCTTGACTTTTAGATGTGAAACTGGGTGGTTGTATTTTTATTCTATTGACCGAGTACAAATTCTAAAATAAATTTTCTCAAACTTTGTGACACATTCAAGCTATCAAATTTCATATTGGATGGTGATAAACAATTGTAACCTCCTTGTACAATAGGTACATGGTCTCATTGTATACAATCCTTTATTTTTATTACAAGAATGTTACAATCATTTATACTCATTAGATGTAAAATTGGATGACTTGATCTAGTTACGAAGTCCGATAAATTCTTTTTATTTTTAACTTTAATTCTTTTCAATGACACTCTTACAACCACCCAATTTGAAATCTAAAGGACAATAGCGGTTGTAGCTTCCTTGTACAAAAAGTAAATGGTCTCTTTGTATACTTTTCCTTTCTGTAAATATCTATTTTATTTGTGATTCTGAATAGAGACTCGGGTTGCGAGTAGCAAGGTACTGATCCGAATTACGCGGTCCAAGTTCCGCAAGTCTCCATCCATGACATTTTACCAAAGGAAATAAGAAAAAATGTGTGACTTGGGGCAGTTCCAAGATTTTCCTCTACAATTGCTAGGGCCGGACGATTTTTTAAACACTGATTAGAACGTGTTCACCCATTACTACTCTTTTTATCACTTTTATTGTTCGAGTCGCAATTTAGAACGCCAACATAAAATGAAAAAAAGAAGATTGCCAAGAGTGTAGGGTGTTTAGCTAGTTTGGCCATAGAGCACTTTTATTGTTCGAGTCGCAATTTAGAACGCCAACATAAAATGAAAAAAAGAAGATTGCCAAGAGTGTAGGGTGTTTAGCTAGTTTGGTCATAAATTCTCTATGGCAGTGTTAAAAAGTGGACTGGTGGGTCAAATCGGTCATCCACCTGAACCAGCTGAATCAGCCAATTTTTAAGGGGAAAAAAAAAAACATAAATTAAGTCTTAAAATGTTTTATTAAGTTTAAACTTGTTTAAGATCCTCATATCATTGTAAAAACACAATTTTTTGTATAATAAAGTATTATTTATTATGAATTAAGGGGGATTTGGTCGGAGACCGACTTTGAGAGGGACTCAGACAGATTCCGGTTCGACTCAAGCGGTTTAGAGTCAAACCAGGATCTTAGCACTGATTTAGGTGAAGCATCTAGTTTCTTCAACCCGCTTAAACTTGGGGCATATTAACAGCCCTGAGCATTCTTCTAAAACAGATCTATGCTTTGGAAGAAGAACTGGACGTCTCAAACCAGGCATTGAATCATGCAATAAGAGCTAAGCAGTTCCTCTTGAAACAAATCAATTGCCAATACCAAGCCTGCAATCCCAAAAGAATCCATGATTACTACAATTACCAGCAAAAACAAGCAATGAGTAATTGCCAAGTGGATGGGACCAAGTGTCAATTCTCAGCATGCGCAAGCGGCAACAGGCTTCCCGTTTGTGCCATGGGATTCGCCGCCGGAACCACCGGCGGTGCAACTGGCAAATATTATATAGTGACAGACCCTTCGGACAACAACCCTGCAAACCCCAAACCAGGGACCCTCAGGCAAGGTTTCAATGGTTGTAATTACCCTTGGCTATTATAATGGCTCTCTGTCTTGGACTAAAACATGAACCGTTATAATGTTTTAATGCTGTTTTTTTCTTTTTTGAATTGCCTTTAGGTATGCTGTGGAGCTGGCAGAGCGAACCTCTGGAGGTGTGTGGATTATGTTCAAGGGAAACATGGTAATTAACCTGATGAAGAAGCTGTGGATCAAATCACACACCACAATCGACGGTCGAGGAGCCATTGTGACAATCAAGGGGAAGGGGCTGGTACTTGGCCATGTTGAGAACATCATCATACACAATGTGGCCGTGGGGTCTACGGGGGAGAGCGACACGATACATGTGTTTGATGGGTCCCACCACGTGTGGATAGACCATGTGGCATCTTTCGACGCAGATTTAGGGTTGGTGACAGTGCTTCAAGGGGCCACAGACGTGACGGTGTCGAATAGCTATCTCACAAACCCAAACTTCAACATGCTTCTGGGCGCCTCCGATGAGGACGTGGTCGACCAACATCTGCGGGTCACAGTATACAGGAATTGGTTCGACTCGTCTAATCAGAGGATGCCACATTGCAGGTATGCATCACTCAGAAAAAAAATTACCTTTTCTAGAATTAGTTAAATTGTCCTAGACTGCAGGGCACCGTAGGCTACTTTTGGTAGTGTAGCCTAACGGTTTGGAGCAATGTTGTTAGATTCCCTTTGGAGTTTTCTTCAATTTGATGAGAAAATGATAATTATACCTTTTATTTATTTTTTAGCGAACTCTGGTTCCTTGGACTTGACCAGTGTGTGTGTTTCACTATTTTCTTCAGATGGGGCTATTGTCATGTAGTAAACAACTACTACAAGGATTGGAACTATTATGCGATCGGAGGGAGGGCGCATGCCAAGATTCTCTCTGAGCAAAACGTGTTCGAGCCGGGACGACGACTAGAGGTGACACCGTGGTTCCAACATTTTCATGCCGACCTCACACCGATCATAGAATCTCGCAACGATCGCTTCCTCAACAATGCCACCTTTCACCAGTTCTTGGTGTATGGAACTCTCAGTGAACCTGATTACCAGTACACATTCTACTACCCCACAATAAGATCAACTGAAACTCTCAGAGATTTCATTAAGAAATGTTCAGGGCCACTCAATGGCCAGAAACTAGATAAATGCCGAAAGACCGCGTGAATAGAAGCACTAAAGCTTGCATTTTGAGGATGCTTTTAAAATCTCTCGTTCACCTCATAAAGCAAAGGGGGAATTTTTTAACCATTTGTAGAAAATTGATGTTTTCAAAGTCTTTTTTGTCCGCGTGCAATAAATTAGTTCTAATGACTGCATTTATATCATCGACCAAGCTCAAACTTCAAAAGAAACATTTATATCATCGACCAAGTTCAAATTTCAAAAGAAATTTTCATCCATATGATCGACGAAGCTCAAACTTAAAAACAAATTTTGTCGAGCTTTGTGACATACCCAAACTATCAGATCTTACATTTGATGGTTATAAGTGATTGTAACCTCCCAATACCAAATGTAAATGGTCTCTTTATATATAATCCCTTCTTAAAATTAAAAAAAGTGAGTAAAATGTCGATCGTTTCTCTATTTCTTAAGCGCGCTTTGATATTAATATTTTCCTATTATCGTTCGTGACCTTAGCTTGAAGGCCCAATCTGAGGGTCTCCTATATTAATAGCCTGAATTCCACAAGGAGAGAGAGAGAGAGAGAGAGAGAGAAATGTAAATCTCAAGTACTGGTTATTTCTACGCCCTTACTAAAGACACGAGCTTGGGTGAGGTGTTCTTTACATGGCTTCACCCCTACAGCCTTGTAAATTTACAATACAACCACCAAAGCAAAGCAAGAAAAAAAAAAATGTGCAGAGGGTCTAGAGAGAGTTGTGTGTGAAATTACATGATATTGATTTCTCCAGTGTACAAGACCGGGGCCCTTTCCACCTGAAAAAAAAACAAAAACAAAAATATATTTTTAGCATAAAAAATAAAATATAAAAAGATCAAGGCTAAGCCACACAATCATTAACTTCTTTTTTTACAAAATTTATTAAATTATAGAGGAACATGAGGAAAATAGTCATAGGCCCAATAGTTAGGTAACCCCCTTAGTGGAATTAGTAGCTAAAATCCAATAAAATTAAGCCAGAAATTCGAACATTGTGCACTTGTGGCTAGAATTTCGAAGATAATTAGACATATTGGCAGACTTTGATTTGTTTTTCCTCTAATTTAGTCCTAGGCACAATATTTTTACATACCCAAAGACAATTAGAGTAGGAATATATGCTTACCTTGAAAGTAGCACCCCACATCTCTTCTTCAGTTGCAGGAATGGCAGTGACTTTGTTCTTTGGGTGCTCATAACTCCTAAGTTCTCCAGCAGTCAGGAAGAAACATCCTATTTAACATAAAAGTTTATGGTCATTTACTAAAAAGATAAACTTTATACAAAGCCGAGGCTCTAAATAACTAAATTGGAGTCCACCTTAAAAATTTCGCTATAAGAGGTTGTTTTGATTGCCCAAATATCTTCAAATTGATCATCTTGACATCAAGATGCATGGACATAGAAAAATATGGACTTTCAAGTTTTAGAAATAATGCATCTTGTTATGCATTTTTTTAGCGTCAAATTTCAAGATTTTCAAGTTTTTATAGATATGCTTGATCTACACTATTTTAGAAGCTTTAGATTTTATAATTAAAAATGAAAATATATTTAAAGGCTATCACAATGACTTTCAGTTTTAAAACCGCATGTCTCGACACTATTTGAAGGTGGCCATTACTTTGATTGTTAAGAGCCTCAGCTCTATACAAACCACACCCTTACTAAAATGATGAACAGTTTTCACTAATCTATATTAAAATATAGGAAATTTACCAAACTACATTTATGATTCAAAACCATGTAATGCTTTGGTCTAATTTAAAATATTTCATCATTCTTTTGATCAAATTTCAAACAGCCCATCAAATGACACATCGAAATGGGCTTTAAAATTTATCAATCTACAGCTAAAGTAAAATGTTAAATAATTCTGCAAATATATCGTGATAAATTTCCCCAGAATTTATACGACCAATTTGAATTCTAAAAATAAAAAGAATTTCTTTGCATTTCTTTTTATCTTCAAAATACTTTTTAATTATAAATTCCAATTGATAAAACAATTTACTTTAAATTCAAAATTTTGAAATATTGTATAGGACAATAGATAGCAAAGGTTGTGTACTAGTTTACCATACTCATTAGAATTCACCCTCTAATTATGAAGGGATTTGTGAAATGAAGATGCGAGTAAGTATTAAGAATGAACCTGGGGGGAAAGCTGCAAGCGATTTGCCACATGAACCCTTTAGTAACTCAGCATCGTCTGAGAAAGCCAGGTAGCCGTCCGATGTGATGCCCCAAAATAATGAGGTTTTCCCATATTGATCCTGTGCCAAAAATGAAAATCACCCTCAATCATCATTTGATCCAACCCAATTACAATTTACGTGGGTTGGTACGAACTTTGCTACTTAAAAATGTGGTCAATAAAGGGTGAATTCCAAACTTGTTTTAATTTTTTTTTTTTTTTTGTCAAAATTTTGTTGGTTAAAAAATGATCAATAAAGGGCTAATTCCAAACTTTTTAGGTCCATTTGATTTGATTTTATTAATTCTTTTAGGGCACGAGAAGCCAAAAAGTTCAGTCTTCCACGAAATAAATTGGTAGGTGAGTTGCGAAAAAAGTTGGATCAATGAAGGGCTAATTTCAAACGTTTTAGGTCCATTTCATTTGTTTTTTTTTTTTTTTGGGTAAGCCAAAAAGCTCACGAAAAAAGTTCGTATGTGAGTTGCCAAACCGCGAACAAGCAACCGATAAAGACTTTTGAGGAAGTTAAAATTATAATTGGGAAAAGGGTTGAGCTCGCTTGTTAGCTCAATTGCATGTGGTGCTTTTTAATCCCATAGCTTAAAAAATCACTAACTATTTGAAAGATAAAAAAAAAATAAAAAATAGGGGCAGCAACAGGTTGGGTGGGATCGGCCTTGTACCCAAAAATATTTATGGGACCAGACCTGGACCCGACTTAAAAATAAAAAAATACATATATTTCACTATATTTAAATATTATATTAAATATATACATGAATCATTTAAATAGTATAACTAAAAAAAATACAATTATATTCATTTAAATATTATATATTATATAAATAAATATAACACTATTCGAGTTGGATCCAAATGGATCTGGACCCAAATAATATCGGATCCAATATTTGGACTTTGACCCAACCCCTCAAATCCAATTTTTGGACCCAGACCCACACCCACACCCGAATCAGGTTCAGTTGGGTCCTAGTTGAATCGGGTCGGGTCGGGCCTTATAATAAATAAAAAAAAAAAAGGAAGACGAACAGAGAAGAGAGAAGCAAGGAAGCAACTACAGCCGGTTCAGGAGTGCCACTTGGGACCTCAAAGATAGCGTGTACATTGGGATTCCGAAAGAAAAAGAAACAGCGGTAACCATCCATACAATTGGAGAGAGCCACTTGGAGGCCTATTCTCTTGCCTCTAAGAGCCACTTGCGGCAAAAGCCTACCCCACATAACACTAGCCAAAAACAGCCCACCAATCCTTGTCAAAAAAAAAAATATATTATATACCTACCAATCATTGTAATTAACGACAACCCATTATTTGAAAAATTAAGGCGAAAGGCGGCAGTAAATGTTACAATAAATAACAATAATAATAAAACCCAAAGTGTTTTAAATACCAAGAATTATTTGACAAATTTTTTTGAATGAGTTATGGCTTTATCGAAATAAAATAAAGGTTATCTTAGGTGCTCTAATTTATCATTGTATTTATCAAATAATTTTGGATATTTTTATATTCTTGTTTTGTATATATATTATTTTTTAGTAACAATAATTTTAATAATTAAAAGAAATACGATGTCATTCACATGAGATATGACATCATTTATATGAAACGAAAGCATTTAATGATTCATGTCGATGATGTCACACCCCATCTAAACGACATCACATTTTTTTTAATTACTCAAAATACACTCATTAAAAAAAATTCTATATATAAAACCAAAATATATATCTATCCAAATTTTATTAAATACAAAGATAAATTACTCTATAATGTGAACACCGTAACATAATCCAATAAATAATATTTTACCTCAAAACTCATTAAAAATTATAGTTTTAACTTAAAAAGAAAACTTCAAGCCAATCATTTCAATCTTATACAAAAAAAATAAAATTTTAGACGCTAACCTTAAAAAAACATATATGGTAACATATTATCTAGATTATCTATTTCGTCTAACAATTAAATATTCACATATCCACAAGATTTGTATATTTGCTAAACTTCAAAATTTTATAATCAGTGTTGAAATTTAATTTAAGAGACATCATAGAAATTTATGATGCCTAATAAGCTTTATTTTGATTTCATAAAGTATAAGCAAACTGCATCTTTTCCATAAAAAAACAAAAGATCTGGCTTGAAAAATCCGGTCCTACTTTTTCTTTCTTGCTATTTTTCAATTTTTTATTTTATTTTTTATTTTTGTATAGACTAATTCAGCCAATTGTAATTTAATCGAGATCATGGCTCTTGATAGAGCAAAATAACAAAAGATTCGAAAATAACAATGATTTCGTTCAAAGGTTAAACAATTCATTGAGGATATTCCAACATCATTCAAAGCAAACTTTTTCTGGGGCCATTGAGGCGTACCTTACTCGTAGACATTTTTTCCAAAATTTAGTCGATAAAATAAATAAATAAATAAATCCATAACCACTAGTTCGTTTAATATGCAGACCTTCATGAACTCAAAATAAACTAAATTATTTTTATTTTATTTACTTTTCAAAGGGTGTTTTGTACAAGGTTACAATTTTAAACAATAAATTTAATGCGCACCTCCAGATTTTATCAAAAATATAATTCGGATATAAAAAATTATTAAAATGACATGAAATCCATTTTCATCTTTAATTATAAAATTTTAAATTTCAAAATAGTTCAAATCAATTGGATTTATAAACACTTCAAAATCTTAAAAATAAACAGTGAGTTGCAAATAGAACTCAAAATACGTTTTTTTAATGTATTTATACATTATCATTATTTTGGTGGTACTCACTGCAGCAATGAAGACGGCGTTAGTGGTTCTGTCAAAGACAACGAAGGCGAAGTGGCCGGACAAGTGGCCCACGACGTGGCTGGCCGGATAGGGGGCCCGATCACGTAGCGCCTTGTAAGCCTCCACCAGGAGCACAGCCTCGTTCACGTTCTTTGACAGACCATACTGTTGCCTTAGACTCGCTAGGTTATCCAACGCCCCCACGAACAAACACATAATTTCGTCCTTCATCGCAAACGATCTGCCAATTTTTTATTTTTTAGCCAAACGTAACTCAGTCATCTCCTAATAAAATCAATGAAATACTTTTAAAAAAAAAAAAAATATTTTTAAAATTTTAAAATAGTATAATATATTTCATGTCAGAGTTAATTCTTTCTATGTATTCGATTAAGCTCGCATCCGTTCTTCTCGTCATATAACACTGGTACAAAAAAAGTCCTCAAAAAATCATATTTGATCGCCGAATATGAGATATTGGGGACGAGTTTTAAATTTAAAAAGCTTTTAAATTCAAAAAGTTAAATTGAATATTTCTGGAAATTTCTCTATTTTTTGTTGCAGGAATTCGAATTTAATGATAACAATACTGTATTACTTGGAATTCTGGAACAAGGTGAAGAGTGAGGTATACAAATTGATGGACTTTCTTTTACTGCTATTTATCTATTTTTCCAATTTTGTCAGTATACCAATCCCAAAAAAAGAAAAAAAAAATCTTCGAATATAAGTTCTTCCAAAATTTTGTTAACTGAGAAATGACCAAAAAAATAAAGCTTAAAATTTGATCTCTTTCTATCATCAATATACCCTTCTTCATTTCCAGACATTTCTTGAAATTTGGATACAAGAAATTTCGAAGAAAAGCATATGAAAAAAAATGATCAAATCTACGCCTACTTGGGATTTTCTTATGAAAAGTGTCACTCTCTCTCTCTCTTTCTAGGTGCAAAATGATAGTACCTTGGTTGCAAGAGGGCCTGGTTCTCATGAGTGTGGCACAAGTGAGCAAGGTCCCCAACGCACACACAGAGTCCCGATGGGAATTTCTGAGAGAACCTTTCCACCAACTCCGAAGCCTTCGTCTTCGGCGAAGGCGTCCGGCACCCCGCCGCCACCAGCTCATCCGGTGGCGTCACCACGGTGTTGCTAAACACGGCCAACATCTCTCTCTCTCTCTCTGTAAATTCTCAAGAGAAAAGAAGCATGGGTTGCGGCAATCACAGTGGTGGAATTTGTAGGAGTTTTGGTGGAGGAGAGTGGGAAAACGGTGTTTGTTTGGGAGTTTGTTGGAGTGGAGAAAATACGTGATAGGATAAGGGTAGGGATGTGATTGTAGGGACCACCTGCCCGTGATTCTCTTTCTCTCCTGCCCATGATCGCATCCATTTTTGACACTGGGCATCCATTCTTTTCTGACTTATAATTGTCCACATCATTTATTTGAACATTTTATGACACAATAAACAATAGCTTTCAGTGAATTATGAGTTGCAACTTTGCTTTTATTGTAAAGTTGAGCCTTATCCTTTCCTTTTTTTTTTTTTTTTTTTTTTTTTTTTTGTTTTTTTTTTTTTTTTTTGTTTTCTTTTTTTTCTTATTTATTTATTTATTTATTTATTTTATTTTTATTT
>NW_006499801.1:705312-716263 GCF_000471905.2 Amborella trichopoda
ATTTACACATCTCAATGTCGTGATGATCGATTAGAGGGTTATTCAACATTAAACAACATTTCCGATAGATTTTTGAGGTGCATCCGTGATTCTACATTTTAAGGTTGCAACCTTATATAAACTTTTCCATATATATATATATTGTAACAGTGTGTGTATGTTTGATTTTTTTATGGTGATTTGTGAGTTTTTCTTATCATATTCACTTTTATTGAATTTTTTGAATTATTTCCAACTACAATAAGAAAAAAGAAAAGGAAACAACACAATAGTATATCAAAGATTTACATTGATCACTCCAAAGGAATCAAACTATTTATCTAAGAACTTATTTTTTCTCCAAAAAAAAAAGTTGAGAACTATTGAAATAAGGGACATCTCAAAACTATGTCGTAAGATGTAATTCCAATGCCGAAAAGTCTTAAAAATCCATTGTCAGCCTTAATTATGAGAAATTTCAAGCTCAAAAAAAACAGATATCAAACAAATCCATACGTAATTTAAATTTTTGAAATGGATAGCACAGATAATGCTTTACAATATGTAATTTTTAAAAAAAATATTTTACTTCCTTTACACTTGAGGTTGGCGATGAATTTCAACTTTTTAGATGGATTTATGAGGTGGGTCTAACGTGGACACCTTATATCAACTTTCTCCTTCATTATTAAAATAAAACTTAACTTAGCCCACCCGCCAATAACAATCCATCCGAGCCTAGATCAACTTGTCATTGGACCTACAAATTCAAAGAGGTAAAAGAGAATATTAAAGGGAGAAAGATTAGAGAGAAATATGAGAGAGAGACGATTGTAGGTGTGGGACCTTAAATGAGGACCAAATGGAAAAGTTTAATTTAGTCAGCATCAACGGTGACGTGATATCGCTAGATTCTTCTCCTCGATGTGATTCCAAAATCCAAACAATGACCTCCTTCTATATATAATGAAATTTTGTATTTTATAATATAAAAATGGTAAGTGGCCCATGGTTTTAGATGTGATAAGGCCAAGCTCATGGTTTATGGAAGGGTTTCACAAATGGTATTAGGGTTTATTTAGGGTTTCTTCTTTCCTTAATCTGAAACTTAATATTTTTAAGAGAAAAAAATATAATGGGATCATTTACTTTTTGGTATAAGGTTGTCATAATTAATCTTATCTATTGGATGTAAATTTGGGTGACTGTATTTATTTCATTGATCAGGCTCAAAGTTCAAAAGAAATTTTTTCGACCTTTGTGACACACCTAAGCTATCAAATTTTACATCGGATGGTTGTCAGTAATTGTGACCTCTCTGTACCAAAGGTAAATGGTCTTATTGTATATATTTCTTATTTTTAATTAGGGTTTATTCTTTTTCTAGTAAAGTTCAATAGCAATGATTTCATGCAGCGGTTGTATCGTAATATAATGCAACCATCTTCAAAAACAATGTTCGGCCATTTGTTTGATCCAAAGTTTAAAATATACACTCTTTTCATTCTAATGAACAACCACAATAAAAAGGAAATTTTAAAAACCTAACCTAGAAAGCATTTTTTTAGTTCAATTAACTTAGGCCACCCATTTTGATAAGATGCTTAGATTTAGTCTTTAGAGGTATTTTTTCTTTTCCAACATTTTTAGATGGCTTTACTATCATTAAATGAAAAATGTGAAAAAAGAAAAAAATGATTTTGAGTTTGTAAATGGTAAGATCTTGAAATTCACCAAATGAATGGTCTAGATTCGTTGTTGGAGGTGAATTCATTTTGATGATATCTAGGGGTTCAAATTGAAATTATTACTTTTTGGATTGATTATTGAGATGAATAGAGTGTGTGTGCAAAATTTTAAGTCATACAAATACCACAAACATGGTTTTCTAGAAGTGTGATTGCATTATACTATGATACAATCGTTGTATGAAATCATTGCCCAAAGTTCAATTCTTTTCTTAGGGTTTGATTAGGGTTTGTTCGATTTTAATCAATTTTAATATTTTTCATTGCAAACTAGAGCTCGAAAGCAACAAGTAACTGTGATTTTCCTTTTTGAGGCCCTTTTTCTTGGTGCAGACCGATTTCCTTTTGTAATTTCTATGTTTGTTTTTATTGAGGGTGACGCCAGCAAGGAGTAAATTTCTATTTATCATTATCGTAAAATCCAAGGTAGAAGTAACCTTAGGACCCCAAATTCTTGAGATTTAACCTTTTCAATTCATAGACTAACCTTAATTTTAAAAAACAAAAATGCAAATTGCAATCTCTATATACTTGAAAATAATATTGCAACTAGATTCAATAGGAGACTTCAATTTTTAGAGGGTGAGATCCAAGTGCTAAAAGATTCAAAATTCTTTTTTTTCCTTTTAAAAAATATTATTCTTAGGTGGGGCTCAAAATTTCATATTAAAAAATCCTTCCAAATGCTACGTCTTTTGACTGAAGGAATAAAGTAGTAGGGTGCTTGCAAGTTTTGGTGCTTTGAAGTTAGGCAACGTGATTGAAATCCCACTCAAAGGAGATTTCTGCAACTTATTCCTTATTTGGGTTAGGTAACATCAATATGGAATTCTTGAATCTTTTTTTTTTTCTATTTATTATTTTCTTCTTTTTTTTCATTTATTTAATACTTATAATATCTCTATCCCCTTGATGCTTGGCCCATGCCTTGCCCACATGTCCCCGAGAAGCCAACATGAGGAGTCAAATTGACAAGTGGTTGAGAAATGTGGATTCTACTGCATATATTCATTGATGGAACAAAAGAGGGCCAGGAGAACTCATTCTTGGCCAATTTCTTTTAGGAAAATGGTTTGATAGGCCTGCTGCTCTATAAAATAAATAAAATTTCACCTCATCACTCATCAAATATTGCCATTCAAGCCTTAGAAAACTTTTAAATCGATCATCTCATCTTGAAAATTATGGTTGTGAAAAAAAAAAAGCAGTTTGAGTTTTAAAAATAATGTATATTGCAACAAATCCTCTAGACCATCCATTTCACCCTAAAAATAAATGTTCACAGATCCACGAGAAAATTGATTAGCCATCATGAAAATTTCCGATATCCCAAGTGCTTTTCCGGATTAAGATTTAAGGTGAGGCATTTTTTATTTTTTTTGGTCACAAAGTCTAGGCCCTGTAAAAACTTCATCCTTTCTTTTGATCTTCTTGATTGCTTTATATTCTCTGTTTTTTCTGCTTATTCTTTACTTAGCTGATGCCTAACCGGTTGGAAGCAATTTTAAAAAAATGGATCGAAAAAAAAAAAAGGAGGGAGATAAGCAAAGAAATTTATACGTCATATAATATATGCATTTTTAATCATTTGGAAAAAGCAAAGTAGTGGTTAGAGTATCTTTTCACTTTCCAAATAAATGAGTTTTAACTTATATGAACTGGCCAATTCCTACTCATAACCAACACTAAGTTTACCGAATTTTTTTATATGAACCGGTCATCTCAAGTCCAGATCAGCGAGTTTTGAAACACTGATTGAGGGCAACCAGTTTGTGAAATTTCTGTTAATTTTATCTTACCACTTGCAATCTCCCTCTCCCTCTCCCTCTCCCTCTCTCTAGGTGGGTGCGTTTTGACACACACCTGATATTGTAAGTCCACCTTCGCAAGATCTATCTTGGAGAAAGATTTTCTGGATCCAAAAAGTTTGCAGGTCTATCATGTCCACCACCACAATCATGTCTTTCAAACAAAAGATAAATAAACAAATAAAACTTGAACTTAAAACTTTTTTTTTACCCTTCATTTTAATTCTTCAAACATCATCATATCATTCCAATTTGATGTCTCCTCCGAAGAGATAGTCCTTCAAACATCATCATGTCTGCATTGTTTTGAGCTACAATTTCGTTGATCTGAAGAGGAAATAAATTACACTTATTTGGGATGTGTTTCCGGTCCTAAATCACTAAAAAAATTAATGTTACTCATAACTCGGTTGACTCACAGAGTACTTTTCCCTCAATCAACCCCACCCACAATGAACATTATAACATTTCTATCCTGGTGAGGTTTGTATAAGGTTGGCGCCTTAAACAATCAAAGTAAGACGCACACTGAAATGATGTGAAAAAAGATGCAGTTGAGATCCGATAATGTTCTACAAATCTATTTTCATATCTAATTATGAAATTTAAAGTTTTAAAAGTAGCATAGATCGAGGAGATCTATGAACACTTGAAAATCTTTGAAATAGACGGTCCATATAATACATTACAAGATACATTATTTTCAAGATTTGAAATCTTTTTTCACATCCAAATATCTCAAGGCTCATATGACCAAATTGAGGGTTTTTTTAGTATCAAAACAATCTTTTTTCAGCGAGTTTTTGAGATGCGACTTATTTCTATGGTATATATAAACATTTTCCTTCTGTCCATATTATTTTTTTCTCTCTCTAGATTGCCGACGTGAGGAAGGATAATACAGGAGCCCCTCCCTCTCTCTCTCTCTCTCTCCAAGGATTAAGGACCTAGTATTACAAAGCTCCATGATCTGTTGGAGTGGTAGCTCATCACTTTCAAGGAAACAAACAAAACACCTCTTCTCCAACTAGCCTCTGCCGGCTGGCTTTCCCACCTATTCATAGTGACATTTCCTCTTGATTTTTTGTGGTTTGGTGAATTTGGGACCAGGCAAATTTGGACCCCCAAATACGCCTCAACCACACAACAAGATCCAAAGGCTAGAGCCACGAGCTTGCCCCTCAAGGGCCAACTCTTGCTTCTTAATCATATTCTGTCTTCACAATTCATGAAGCTATGATACAATTGAAATTACAAGTTCTTGGGTTTTTTCATAGCACATAATGTGGTCATAAGGAGCACAGGTGCTTTGCATTCGCGTGAAAATTTTATCTCGAAACCAACGTATTTTATATAAAAAAAAAATCAATATTAACACAGTTTAAGACTTCAACTTAATGGTTCAAAGAAGAGATTAACAGGAACTGAAAGACTTTTAAGAAAAAAGGACTTGGGTCAGAACTCACAATCGTGCAAACCCGAGTAAGGTCTCACAAACTCGACCGAGTCCAATAAAAAAATAAAAATATACTGGTCTCATATGCTTGGTTGTGAGCTCGGCAACCTGCAAAGCTCTAGTAACTCGGTCAAGTCAGAGTCGCCAAATTTTACAATACTGATTGGGAGGCCGAAAAAAGGACCTTCACAAGATCATTACTCATGAAATACGTATCATGTGTGCAGTTTGTAAAAGTGTCCAACTTAGAGAGTCAAACCAACCTTGTGATTGTCAAACCAAAATGCCAAACGCATGCATTGTAGACTTGGGGGTAAGAAGGTGAATGTCAACAGTTTTTTCTTTCTTTCTTTCTTTTTTTTGTTAATTTAGTGATAGGAATCAAATTTGAAATGTAGTATTGCTAACATCAAACTGCTAACCGCTCGAGCCCAATCCTTTCTATAGAATGATAATTATAAAGGTAGGTCGGCTAATTTGAGTTATTGGGACTAATAAAAACAATGAACCCTTGATCCCCCTCACCCAAGATTCTCAAATTTGGGGTTTCGAGAGTGAAACGCAAAGAACCATGATTTTGTTTGTATGATTAACACATAAGATTAATCGATACATAGTCTGTGTTTCGGACTGATTTTGGGATTGAAGATGAGAGAGGTAAAAACTAAAAAGCTTAACAAAATAATTGGCCTTCTCCGAGAAGTTCATTTAGATTGTACAGCTAGAAACAACCTGTAATATATATTTTATCTGGGTGGTGCCACTTGGAAAGCCTCTCCCATTAACAGAAGCGGGGCTTCTTTTCGCTTTCCCAAATGGAGGAAAACATCTTTTCCCCAAAACTTAATTTATTTGAAAACTTGAAGATTAGTAAAGCAATAACAGAATTCATTCATGTAATATTCAGATAAGGGTGCGGTTTGTATAAGGTTGAAGCCCTAAACAATCAAAGTAAGGCATACTTTAAAATAATGTTGAAAGATGATATTTTTTAGTAACACAAGTCTTTTGTGATGACCTGCAAATTTATTTTCATATCAAATTATAAAATACAAAGCTTCAAAAATAGTATAAATCGAGCAGATCTATAAACACTTGAAAATATTAAAAATTGATGGTCCAGATAATGGATAGCAAGATGCAAAGTTTCCAAACTTGAAATCCATAAACACTTGAAAATATTAAAAATTGATGGTCCAGATAATGGATAGCAAGATGCAAAGTTCCAAACTTGAAATCCATTTCATTCATGTCTATACATCTCGAGGTCAAAATAGCCTCTTTTAGTAAATTTTTGAGACGCACCTTAATTTGATTGTTGAGGGCCTCTGTATAAACTTTCTCTTTAAGATAATGACATCTTGATTTTGGACCAATACGGTTGGAATTTGGGGTTATAGTAGCCGACATTTGTATGGTAGCCACCAACCTTGCTTTTCTTCTTGTGGTGTTAACTTTAGACCTTGCAAGACTAAGAGTAGGGTGCTTGTGGCCACCAACCCCACATTGGATTGAAGTGTTCTGCAAGGGAACAAACCAATAGCCACCAAATCTTAGAAAGCTTTTCTGAAATAGTCAGATCTCTAATTGAATTAAAGACCAAAGTAGATTAAACTTAAGGCTACAGAAGTAGGGTTCCTTATGGACTTTGTGATATTTTCAGTGGGGTAAATCCGTATCATTTATTTCTCTTTAGAGAAACCTCCTTAACAGGAAATTACTGGGAGATTTTTAAGACTTCAAGTATTCCCAAGAGATTTCTTAAGAATCTAGAGGGGAGTTAATTTTTAATTATTTTTTGACAATAGAAAAGATTAAAAAGAATATAATTTATTTTTTCACCATTTCTTTCTAATATGAGTCTCTTAAGTACATTAGATCTTTATTATATTTTAAGTGGCTAATACTCATTCTTAAATATCTACTGTAGAATTATATTTTTGCATTTAACCATGAATTTATTTTAGAAAAAACTGCAAGGAAACGAAAAACATGGGAAGGAAACTCTAATTTATCCCATCATTAAATTAATTTGTCTCAGACAAATAGCTTGAGCCTGCAATGAATCAGACAAATTGAAAGAAAAGAAAAAGAAACAATTTACACGGAGAGAAACAAGCAACTCCCCGACTCTCATTCAAAAAATCTCGCAATAACCAGACTCACGACAACAAATGCAACATAGAGCCCAACCAGGCAGAACCCCCAGAACCTGGGCACCCAGAACCTGAACCACGTAACCACAAGTATTGAACCTAACAAACTAATGAACAAAAACACAAATGCCACCGCAATGCTCGCATGGAACTTGAGCTCACACTCCTCAGGGTACACATCCACTGCATGTGCTGTGAGGGCCCCACCAAGTCCTATCAGCATATTAAACATGGGGCCTGCAAAGCACCCGGCCACCGCCATGGCAGGCTGGCCCGCCCTCGCCACCGCTACATCAGCTACCAGGTCACCGACTGAGTTCCCCCAAGCCAGGACAGTAAGCCCAAGCAAAGAAGGAGAAATCTTCAAAACAATCCCGATGGCTTGCAAGCAATCGAGGAGCTCACCAGCAGCAAGAGAGATCCAAAAGATGCTCATGAGAAAGGCGATGAGAACTGCAGCTTTTGGAGTGTTTTGGGGGGGTTTGGAGAAAATGGTATAGTGGGCAAGGGCGAGAGAGAGGGATTGGAGGAGAACAAGAGACCACAGGGGGAGGGCGAGGATGATGGGGTAGCCAAGGGGGATCAAAGAGTTGCATGCGTAGAGAAGGACGAGGGGACAGAGGGCAACGTTGGCAGAGGTGTAGAACCGACTCCATTCAGAGGGCTCGCTCGAGGGGATAGTGAGACGAAGGAGGGTGGAGACTGGGACCTCCCACAAGTTCGAGACCTGATTGAAAACAAGGAAAAGCAGGATCAGAGGGGTTCTCCCTGACAACTGTCAACAAGTACATGAAAGAGAGGAAGGTGGGGCGGCTGAGGAGCCATGTCAGCCAGGTACTTAAACTAGGACACCCACTAAGTACAAAAGTACAGCTAAGTTTGCTCCGAATGGAACTGAACGCAGTCAAAAGACACATTACTAAACAAAGTAACTTCTACAAGATTGGAGATAACTAAGATAAAAGATGAAACATGTCCAATAGATTGAACCATATGAATATCTTAAATCTTGGAAGCAATAGGATTCAGCTGTGAATTTCAACATCCCCATATAGACTTCATTCTTTTAATCAAATGCGAAATGAATAAAAACATGATCTAATTACTTTGAACTAAAACTAATCCTGAAAGCCAAAGCAGCTCAACATTTCAACAAAATACACAATTTTGCTTTTTTTATTTTAATTGCAAATGTCTCCTAACATCAAGCACTCTGATTCAAGGCATATGAGCTTCCTAGAAAATATAAATGTGATCGCCACCAACCACATCATCCCACAAAGACTTAATAGGTTTGAAAACCGATGAGAGAACTAACTACAAGCCCAAAATTTCTAATAAAAAAGAGAAGACTAGCAATCCACAAGCTAAAGAACCTTCAAATCCAGAAAAGGCTAACATGCAGAGTAGTTCGGCTTCCTCCAAACAGGCAAAATTGACGTCAAACACCAAAATAGTATTAATCCAGCACATCCTCTTACAATCAATACCTCCCAAAGGGGGTGACACTCATCACCCTTGGAAAGCCATATGCATTCATAATCACAAGAAAACTGATCCACTTATGCTCACCAAAATAATCTAAAGCTCAACATGAGTCCTAGGAATGCAAGATATAAATGCATACCAATTATGCAGAGTAACTCCTTTACCATCCTACCACAAATGTCACCATCTCTAATGAATGAATTGTCTAAAAAGTTGTATTCCCAATTAGTGTATCATCAATAGATCGTCTCAAATGAAACTCCCAAAGATGACAATGCCCAGCAAAAAACCCTTAATATTCCATAATAAAGGATTCATCGGAATATATTGGAAATTCTAGATCGCTTTCATGTCATCCAAGATGTGGTGGCCTTGAGTAGCATGAGAAGAAAACCAAACTGGGTCCCCCGACGAAGATATAAAGACATTGATAATTATTGTCCACTATGGCCCAAGATCCAAACCTTTCTCTCCAGCAACCAAAGGCATCTACAAAAACATTATTGACCATTCCATTACCCACAAGGTTAGGCCCCTAAAACAGATAGAAAGGCACTCCCATAAAAGCCTCATGAATTGAACCTGAAGCACAAAAGCATTACCCAATGGATGCATGTTCCAACCTCGGATATTAGTATCCTTCAACCTAACCAACTCTTAACAACCTTCTGAAAGCTCAAGGTATAAGTCTCTGAGAGTCTGAGACCTTTTTAAATCCCAAAACTTCAATAATGATCAAAATATCTCTAAAGACCCTGATCGACTGAATTAAACCTTAGACCCTAGCTTCAATTTATCCAAAAGCTGGATGGATGGTTCCAAACTAATAAAAGGGCCGTAACCCAGTGCTGGTTCCACCTAAGCAAGGTCCCGGGTGGGGTGGACTGGAAACAGTCCTAACATTTGGCTTATACACAAAGTGGCCACTCTCAAGACTCGAACCCTCGCTCTTGCGCTGGCTACCCAAGCCTTTTACCATCACACTAAGTGACGACCCCTTTATTGATGGTTCCAGACTAACAAGTATTTAAAACCGAGATATATTGATCCCAAATCTCCACAAAAGATCCGCAAGTCTCTTACTAGCCAGAGGCTACTCTTAAACCCATCCATTAAACTCAAATAAGATCTTAAATGTCCACCCACATGGGTTACAAGGACACAATGCAAATGTAGCCAGAAAAGATGGGAAAAGAATTGGTTCTAGTCAGGTCTTAATCCCTCCAAACGTCAAAAAGGCCACTCTTGGTTAAGTGAAGCAGTTAAAGTTTTCTAGAAGCTGATTCCTCAAACAAGCTCAATAACATAGTGACGGAGTAATCTACCTCTGACAGCCACTCTTGGTTAAGTGAAGCAATTAAAGTTTTCTAGAAGCTGATTCCTCAAACAAGCTCAATAACATAATGACAGACTAATCTACCTCTGACAGCCACCCTTAACCACCTTTAAACTACTTATGAAAAGGGAAGTTCAGGGCATCCAAATCATATCCTCCTAGTGTATGTCGTACAGTTTCAAACAGAATTTCATGAGAGAGATTCAAAGAAGCAAGCAAACCTTTGTTCAGCCTTAGCAACAAATCTGGCATCATCCTGCATTTTAAATTGTCTTTATCTCTTTGATGCACTTTTGTCAAGATCCACAAAGAACGGGTATGGTTTCAGACACGGGAAGCAGGTAAACGAACAGCTTTTCCAAAATCCAGGAAACAGATACGGCTGGTGGTATCCCACTCGACACATTGAAACCATAGGATACAATAAAACAGGAAAAACAATAAATATGAATCCAAGAAACTAAATCTCACGGTTAGAAAATGACTTGGGAAAAGGACTAATGATAACCTTATATTCAAAGGTAAAGAGTCTTACGACAATGAATGTGCAACTCAAAAGTATCAAATGGACTTCTAAGTGTTCTACTTACAACACTTAAATTTCAAAGCTACAAATGAAAAATAACTGATCAACAAATAGTTGAATGTATTTATATATATATATATATATATAGGGTTATATTAGGGTGCTCATAATATAGAGTAATTTAGCATTGTACTCAACAAATTTGGACACTTATATACCTTTGTTTGGTGCATGGAGCATCTTTTTTAATAAGGGTATTTTTTATCATGAGGGGTGTGACATCATCCACAAGGGTCGTGACATCACCCACATGGAACACACTAGTGGTGTTTAATGCTCCATGTGGGTGATGTCACACCCTTGGTGGAAGATGTCACACCCCTCCTATTGACCAAAAATACCCTTACTAAAAAAAACTCCATTTCCAAAACAAGGATATGTAAGTGTCCAAATT
>NW_006499801.1:745287-755961 GCF_000471905.2 Amborella trichopoda
AACTTAACTAACGTAACGTAAACTTAAGAAGAATACGACTAACGTAGTAAGAAAGTAAATAAGTACTACTACTAGATTAGTAGGTACGTTAGTTATATATATATATATATATATATATATATATATATATATATATATATACTATCCATGCAATGGGGAAACCGATCAATGCGATCAAGCATAAGATCATTGCCATTTACTAAAAGATAAAAAGACTTCAAGAGGCTAACTGCTTGTTGAGCCTTAGATGCAAATATTGTGAACTCCGATATCAAAAGGACACCATGTTGAGATTAATGGAAACAGAACAAATATTTTTTTTTGAGAAAGAAACAGAACAAATATTAATATCATGATACACATATGGTGCCTTTAACACAATGGAAATTAATTGAAGAAGACTCATGTGATTGACAACAACTCACTTTGGACAGTGAAGAATCTGTAGATACCAAAGAATAACCATAGCATTACAAATTCTCAACTTTTATCTTACAGACAGAGTTTGAAATGAGAAATATGCAGACCTGCCTAGATTTCAATCTCTACGAAAGAGGACTGAATACTGCAATACTGTAGATACCAAAGAATAACCATAGAATTACAAACTCTCAACTTTTATTTTATAGACAGTTTGTAATAAGAAATATGCAAACCTGCCTAGATTTCGATCTATACGCAAGAGGATTGAATACTGCAATACTTTCCTTACTTTAAGTTTATCGGGACTACATATCCTCCTCTATGGTCTAAGAAAGGTGAGGACCTTAAACTTTCCCGTAACCATTCCCAAGCCCGAAAAAAAGAGGTGGGTTGTGTTAGGTAGGCAGCCAACGTCAAACTCTGCCAAAACTTTCCATGAATCCTGAATCTAAATTATTTGTGTATGCTAGGGCATTCCCCATAAGGGAAGCACTGTACCAGATGGCCTCAATGAGGGTATGGCCCTTGATAAAGCAGAAAGGCATACTAGGATTCGTGCAGCCGATCCCAAATAGTAGGGAGAAGGATCTAATGATGATGATGACATGTGCTTCTCTACAATGTTTCTGCTCAGAGGTTCCCAAACATAATTTTAATAAGCTCTACCAATGGCAATGAAGAGGTTACCAAGATAATTGTCAAATGACTGAGTCCACTAAAACTTACTTAACAACTCAGAATCAGGATGCCTAGAAAGCATGTTCTTAACCTCCCATGAATCTAGTAACAGCTAGAAATGTTCCATCAAATCCTATGGCTAATTCCTAAAGATAAGCTCCTTCTAGTAGGATGCATGCTCATTTCCTTACCAGTATTAATTTACAAGAAAAAAAAGGAAAAAAATGCAATAGAAAGCCAATAATCAAAACATGAGGAGCAATCAGAAAACGAAAGCCAGGACCTTCCCAAGCTACATAACCAGGCTCCATGTTCAATACTCTTGTGCTTCATCCCAGGCATCATATCGAAGTTCCAACACAAGCAACAGTCCTCAAACCCACAGGTCTAGCATCAACCTCATTAGTCTCCACGGGCACCAAGTATTCGGCAAAAGATAGTCTCTAATCACCAGAACATAATAACAAGGCAACAACAGCAGAGAGAGACTGGCCAGGCCCCTCCCCACATTCCAAATCAAGGTATGGAAAACAGTTCACGGGCTTCATACAATGCTTATACTATAAGCAAGTAAATACCACTCGCATTGCAAAAGATGTGGATGTGTAGAACATATATATAACATCAAAATTTGCTAGAAAAATAAAATTCAAGACAATGGATGGTAAATATGAAACTTGGGATGACGTAACATAAAATAATCAAAAATGTATTTGTGTGTGTGCACAGAGAGAGAGAAGGGGGGTTGTCATTTCTATGGACTTCATACAATGCTTATCTTAACCAAGTAAATACCATGCGCATTGCAAAAGACAATATAAAATTCAGGCTGAGGAAACATATGAAGCAACATAAAATTAACAAAAAATTGCGTATTTGTGTGTGTGTGTGTGTGTGTGTGTATACAGAGAGAGAGTGGGAAGGGGGGTGGGGGTTGTTGTCATTTCAATGGGATACTCAAGCAGCATTTTAGAAGTCACCCCACCGCAGGGCCTACGCAGCACCTTGGGGCAAGCCAAGGCCTTAGGTGCCTTGGCCAAGGCAAGCTCCATCGCTCTTCTTCCTCTTCTTCTTTTTTTTTTGTTCTTTTTAGTTCTTCTTCTCATCCTCCCTCCTCTTCCCTGGCCACCTTGGCTACCGCTTGAGCATTTTAACACTGTACTAAAGTTCTAATGCATGTCTCCAATCTTTTAGTACCTTTACTAATTTATGAGAGATTCCAGTTTTTTGTTTTGCTGGGATAAGTAAGTGAAATTCATGTACGAGCTTGAGTAATTTTCTAGAAGATTTAGGGTTCAGATATAATCAGGATTCATACTGATTTTTTGCAAATGGGAAGATGGGAAATTTATATCAAATCACTCCAGGGAGATCTTGTCCCTCCAGAACCTATTCAGATTGATGACAGTTGCTGCTTTGTATGAGCTACTGTATATTACCAAGGAATGAGAATAAATCGCACTTAGAATGTCAAAATAGGAGTGACTGAGATAGGACCCAACTACTCTTCTACATCCATTGCTTAGCAGAGGACATATACTCCCATTTTACAAAACTAAAAGATGCCATTATCTTCTTGAACATCTAAAATTTGTCAACAACCCATTTTCCAATAGGATAAGCTTTATATACCCAAAAAATAGTTCACTCAAAACTTAGATACAAGTTTGAAGGTGCAAACAAACATGATTTGCAATAAGCCATTCTATAGAAGCTATCCCCATATAATCCCTTTCAGATGCGGGATTGAACACTTCTGCTCCTTGAACTATGGGTTTAAGCACCTACTCCGAAGAACTTACTTCCCATCATACTATATCCAACAACATCAAATCGAAGAAGATAGATATGTCCTAAACCTTCCTCTAAGGACCTTACACCCTAAAAAACAGGCTCCTCAACGTGGACCCTATGATTAACGAGGCTGAGGATGAAAAAGTAACCTCCCATTCAAACAAGAAGATGAGAAACCCCAACCCAACAACTTGAAATGAAAACCACACACTGATCTCAAAGGAGCAAAAATTAATAAGTGATCAACCGACTCCTGTGTCTCCACCAGGCAAATGCAGTAATCAAGAATTAATGACTGACAAACAAATAAGTTTATTAATTGGAGTGACCACGAATATTTACTTGCAGTAGCCAACGGTGTCTGTACTCCCAATACAATAAGCAAAATTATCAGTTGTGCAGATGGTAAGAAAAAAATTATGTATTTCATTGAGTAAGAAGTTCAAAGGAGCATGTGAGATTGAACAAGCAAGTGCCATAATTAGAAAGCAGATAAATCTATAAGAAAATGAGCTATTCTGTAACTTCCTATAGAACTGACAATAAACATCTAAAATAATTAGGAAATCAACTATACAGAAAAATTCCCCAATTTCTCCATGCATAAGAAACTGACCACTCACCACGAATAAGTTAGTTCTATTTTTATTTATATATAGAATTACTTTCTACTCCCTCACAGAAACGAACACCAGTTCAGTATAAAGTCCTAAAATATAAAATTTTCCTGACAAGGAACAACCTCATCGTTTCCATTCGGTTGCTTCCGAAACCAGTTGATATTTGATACCTGAAAGGAAAATTCACAGTCAGAAACTTAACAAATACCAAAATGATTAAAATTCATGTTTCAACCATCATGCAAGGCATGACAAGACATGCTGCAGTTATTGAGAACATATAGTAAGTAAGAAATTAAACACAATAAGCCAAGTAATTGATTTCCTCATACACGTTAACCAACATATCACCTTTTGAAACACCTCAATAGCACAAAGATGTCTACGAAAGAAGCAAGAGTGCATATTTCTAAAAAGTTCAATTGGCAGAGTATTTAGTCCAAGACTTCATAGTAGTGATTAGAAGAATCGTCAAGCTAACTCGGAATCGCCCTAGTTGGCTCGAGATCATGGGTTCCCGGTTCCAAAGGCCTCCTAATCTGGGACTCGCTCCTATTTGAGACAACCCGCCAGTTCATTATAGTGAATCGGCTGGTTCATGTACAAGTATTGGAAAATCGCCCGACCCTTTTGGGGACGTTTTTGTTTGCCAAAAAATATGAGGCCCCTTTTTTTGTTTGTGCCTCATTTGGAGGAACTTTAGACCCAAATTTGAGCTCAAAATCCATTTTTCAATGATCTTTGAGACTCATGAAACCATTTTTCCAGTCGCAAGGGTTATTTTCATGGAAAAGTTTTAGGTTTTTTTGTTGACAACCTACTCAACGAGCCCTGGATCTCTCTGATTAGAAGCCTAAAGCTAATAAATCCGTCAGTGTTTTTTTTTTGTCTTATGATCAATCTACAATAGGTATTGGCTCTTAAATTGTGTAATTTGTGTAAATTTTTTGGGTTCTTGAAAATAATGTATATTTGCATATCAACTCATTAAAAGCTAGATCATGCATTTTTGTTTGATTTCAAAATATACTTTCGTCCATTGGGTAACTGACAAGTGCAATTTTTATATTATAGCATGAGTTTTTTCTGCAATCATAGTATTTTTGTACCATTATTAGTTTCTCTCAGTTTAACCTTCTTTATCACAAATTGCTCGTGATTTTTTTGGAATTGTTAGCAGAATTTTCAGGTTAATTCCCATTGTATTCAAATATTTTTTTATTTTTCTGTGTGTGATATTATTTGTTACATGTATTCAGGTGTTTTATGACAAAGTCAAAGCTTCAAAATCACGAAAAATGTGGCTCTCAGCACAAGCTCTCTCTCTCTCTCATAAAATGTGACACAATTAACTCTATCGACAAAAAACCTAATTTAATTTTTCCTCTCATGATGAGATGATGTCTCCTGCACATAGGTTCTCTCTCCTAGGGGCATTCTATCTCCTTCTGTTGCTCCAAAGAAAGAAATTGATGGTGACTTTGAGTTTTGAGTGTGGAAAGGTCAAGCCATGGGAGGGAGAGAGGATCCCTGAAGAATGTGTACAGATGATTGGGGGAGAGGACTTGGAGCAGAGATTGGGAAACAGAACTGAGAAATAAGAGTGGGAAAGACATTTCGGAGAAACTTCAGCTTCTTGGACGGCAGGGGGAGTGCCTTTCGCTTTTGAAGATAGAACGAGAAAATTCAGGCCTGCTAACTCAAATCTTTGTAAAACTATTCTTGACTCTTTTCCCTTCCTTTGTTGGCTAGAAAGAAACTCTTTTAGATGTCAAAGCAGGCGAAATCTGCTGGCCAAAGTTGGCCACTATTCAAACATTGATATGGGGTTGGATGGTTTCTTGTTTCTCTCTCGTCACTTTGTTTCTCTCTTCAGTGTAAATTATTCAAGGACCCAGGGTGTCAACCTTGTATATCAGCATACGCCTTCTCGAGATCCCAGATTTTCTTCTTTCTTTTTTTTTTAACTCTTTCTTCTTTGGGGGAATTCTCCGTAGTTGATATTAGATGATAGATAAATTGTTAATGTTCATCTGTTAATGTGGCGATAGAGAGGACTTTGAATCTTGTGAAATGGCCCAAATTGACTGATTTTTACTGATAAACAGTCTAGTTCAATGGACAATTTTCATATTCGAAGCTTAGAGAAAACAGACATCTTTCAAATTCCTAACTAATAGAAACTATACATCTGGAAGAGGGGAACTCGTGTTTTTTCTGGATTTTGTGGGTTTTTCTCTGTGTTATTTTTATGGTTTGAAGACGCTCCAATCACTGATCTAACTGAAGGTGAACTTAATATGTAAAAGGCAGAGAGAGAGCATGAGAGACCACTAGAAAGAGAGAACCAGTTGGTTTTGCCAGAAATGGTAGAGAGAGAGTTCTTGAGGGTTTTGGGTGGAAGTTGTGGACACAGACAAGTGTGGTGTGTTAATAAAGAGCATACACCCAAGGTTCTAACTGGACTGCAAGCTCCTGGAGCTGAGGACTCCATCATTTACCCAAATGTTAAATGCAATAAAGCCAACAAGCTCATATCAGCTGGAGCTCTCGGAGGACATATTTATTAAACACATCATTGGGCACAAGGAGAATGACAATGTAAGACTGATAGAATCAGATCTTGTGGCTAAATTCCTATGGCATGCAATATTTGTGGTCTAAATAAAACTCAAAGCTTTAAACTGAAAAAAGGAATATGATTACTATTATTATTATTATTATTATTATTATTATTATTATTATTATTATATTATTATTATTATTATTATTATTATTATTATTATTATTATTCTTATTATTCTTATTATTATTATTATTATTATTATTACATGGAATCTAATTTAGATTTCGTTTTACATTCTATGATCTTTATTCTAAATTTCTAATTTTAATTATGTTTCAAGGTAGTAGGAATTATTGTTGATGTAGTTTACTAGTGAGTTTTCAAAATAATAATACCCGGTTGTGGCTTAATCATGATTGTTAGTCTACTAATTCACTCACTGGAACGGCGAAATCAATAAAAAAATCAGCACAATGGTTTTACGTATGAGAAACTTACCAGAGTCTTCACAGCAAAGATCTGATATAGTATTAAGATTCAAAGGCATACAACCTCCAAACAAATCAAACAATAAATTTCTCTCTTGACCCATAAAATCAAACAAATAATAAAGTAGATGTAAGAAAAATCTAATCTTTCCAAAATATATCTCAGGCATTGACGCCAAAGCCCACATATAAGAAACCAATCTATGGGGTGCTATAGCAAAGGACATGGCAATTGAAACTCAGCAAATTTACCCTAAGTGCTATGCATTGGCGCTGGAAATACAAAGCAATTAAGCTAAAGACAAGCCTGTAAATATACTAAGCGAAGAGTAGATATACTAAGCGAAGAATTAGGGTTTACTTTTACCTGGACATCGGCCTGGGGTTGGGGGACGTTAAGATGGTCAGTAATGGAAGCCATGGCGCACATTAGGGCCAAAATCGTTACCGCAAAGGTTAGCAGGGCATTCGCCCTGTACCAAAAGGAGTGCATTCTCTCTCCCCCTCCTCTCTATATCTCACTCTAAATCTTTGAACTCTCGCTACTGTCTAAATATGGTTGGTCAAAGAATGCGGGTTTTATAGCACAAGGGAAAATACCAGTAAGGAACCAGAAATGAAACAAATACCCTCGAAAAGATACCAAAAGTAACTAAAGGGTGTGGTTATTAAACAACCCAATTAAAGCGCACCTTCTAATTTGATCATAGCATATAATTTTGATGTAAAATATCTTTATGATTATCTCAAAATCTATTTTTATATCTAATTACAAAATTTTAAACTTCAAAAATTGTTAAAATCAAATAGATCTAGAAATATATGACAATTTTGAAAACGACGGCCTAAATAATGTGATGTAAGATACTATTTTTGGGACTCAAAATCTATTTTTCTTTCATAATCATACATCTCGATGTCGAGATGTTCAATTAGAGGGTTTTTAACATTAAAAAAATATTTTTGGATGGATTTTTGAAGTGCATCATAGTTCTACATTTTAAAGTTACAACCTTATATAAACTTTTTCCATAACGGGGTAAAACACCCCTTCATAGAAAATTTATTTCTAATGTGCTCTTCTTAATGGAGTTGGAGTGAAATTTTGACCCCATTGAGAGCTAGAAGTCTTAGGATATGGATGAAGTTTCAATGAGGCCTATGTTTTATGAAAACAAAATAATGCCTCACCTCACATCCATGTGTGAAAAGTACTTTCGGGTGACTCTACAACTTAAAAAACAGTACAAATCTTGTGGATCGATGAACACTTCTTTTTAGGGAGAAATTGATGGCTTAGATAAATCCTATTTTTTTTCACAAACACAATGTTCAAGCCAAGATGATTGATGTAAAGGTTTTTCAATGTTTGAATTTTCAATGAGTTATAAGGTGTGGCTTTACTTATTTTGATAAGGCAGTAGCCTTGTCAAACCATTGTCCTTGACATATTGTCCCTATTGCCGGTACCTCCATTTGTAGGGGCATGACTACAAGCCATCGAGCTAGTCCACAAGCGAGGTGCATGGCTAACATCGAGCTAGTCCAGAAGCGAGGTGCATGGCATGTGAGTTAGCCATCGAGCTAGTCCACAAGCAAGGTGCATGGCATGTGAGTTGATGATGTATTTGTTATTGGGAAAAGTTTTTATACTTCTCCTACAACATAGAAGATCTATGCTTCCCTAACCATCCAGCCGTCCAATTTTGTGCATGCCATGTGAGTTGATGATGTATTTGTTATTGGAAAAAGTTTCTATACTTCTCCTACAACATAGAAGATCTATGCTTCCCTAACCATCCAACCATCCAATTTTGATTATGAGAGCCACTCACCATTTGATCTTAGATCCAACGTCTCAAAGTATTTTATATTTAGTTTTTTTATACAAACTGTATGAATATGAAATTTCGTACGTGCCATCTTCTCATTGGGGCTCACCCAGGGTTTGAAAACTCGTCGAGTCGAGCCGGACTCGCCCTGGGTTCGACTCGGGAATCGTCTGCTACCGAGCCGGTTCCACAAAAAAATCGGGAATCGCCCGTGTCCAGAGAGAACCGGGCGATTCCCAATAGTGAATCGCGAGTCTCACGACACGTGGCACCTAAAACACCTAAAATCCTCCATACGTGGTAACTCACCTCACATGTCTGCCCCCTCGCTTTTCTACACGTGCTATGCAATATCTATTACACAGGAATTTATGGAGCACAAAGTGACGCTCATCCTTCGATGTGGGATAATTTCCATAAAAAATCATTAAAGCAAGACGATTGAATATATATTATTATATAAGCGAATAAATCACATTAGGCAAAGTGGCGGTGTTGGTTGGCAACTTCGATTTTTCGGTAGACCTCTAGAGTTCGAACCTTAGCTCGTGTCCTCGTCAAATAAATTTTTGTTGTCAAAAAAATAAACAAAGGCAGAAAATACTGTTGTAAACAAATAGAAAACATAAGGCTTTTTAAGATAAAGATAAAAAAGATAATACAACATTTTTTTATTTTTATTGTAAAAAAATACAAGGTAATATAACAAGTATTTCTTGCAAAAAATAAAACAAAACGCATAAAAAAATAAAATGTACTTTGGCAGCATCATTTTTTTATTTTTCTTGTAAAATAAAATAAAAAGTAACACAACAAGTAAAAAAAAATGTAGTAGTACATCTTCTTCTTTTGTCAAAAAAAAAAAGAAGATAATCAACAAGTATCATACTTTTCTTGTAAAAACAAATAAAAGATAACACAATAAGTATTTATTGTCAAAAAAATAAAAGGTATTTATTAATACAGCCTAGGAATAAATGGTCTAATTATATTTTTTATTTTTATAACATGATGGTCGTTAACATAAATTTGGTAATATTAATTTAAAGATAGGATTCATACAATGAGGCCATTTAAAATATCTCTATCTTTCTACTAACAATCTCTTCCACTAATTTATTCTAGAAAACTAAAAAATTAAAGAAAATTGGTACGTATTCTAATAATTTATACATTGATAACCAAATCTTTTATTTTATTTATTAATTTTTGTATTATAAATCATGTAGTATACTATTTTTCTTACAGTTGTTACTAATACATTTTAAATTAGATGATATTATAAAATATTTTAGATTTGTTATTATTTATATAATAAATTAATTATAAAATATTGTTGGTATATAATATTATAGTTAGTTAGGTTGTAATAATTTGGGTTTTTTTAGTGAATTAGGGTTTTCCGCCAATTCGAGATTTTAGTAGCCAATTTTTCATCGATTTAGTCAACTCTTTATTGTAGTCCATATAGGATTATATACTTAATCCATGATAATTCTAAGATTTATTTTGTGTGATGTAAATTTAATGGTAAACATAAGTTCATACAAGAAAAGAACATCTCAATATTCATAAATTGATAAAAACAATGAAAGTTGATAATGTAGTACCCCATTTCTTATTGGATTCCTAATAAACAACATTTATAATGAATTTTAATAATTTTTTTTAAGGCTTAATCCTAGCGATTCGGCCCGATTCTCGATTCGGATCTCCCATTCGCCGATTCAGATCGAATTTTGGGATGCCCGATCCGGGTCACCGATCCGTTTTTTAAACCACTGGGCGCACCTATAAAAAATATTAAAAATAAATTTTCGAAAAAATATAATAATCAAATTACCCATTGAAATTTTCAGATGTATTTTGGTCATTTAATATTATTGAACATATTTTTTTATATTTTTCGCTTGTGCGAGTTTAATAGAGGATTGGACATACCAAATTTAGTGTTAAAATAGTTTGTCAAAAAAAATTTAAAAATAAAATAGTGTAGAGACGTGACATTGTGATTGCGGCAATTTTAGCCCTCCATTCATAATAGATGATCGGATAAGAAGGGAAGTATATAAGTTTTATGTTGTAGAGCTAACATAGAAAGCTTGCCCTTTGTTATATAGGGTATTACTCCTTATAAGTATTAAGTTATAAAACTTAACTATTAAATTTACTCATATATATATATATATATATATATATATAGACAAAAATGAACAGTGATTTCGTCCTACCCCCATTACCGTTCAAAGTTCATCGCACGATCATGATTGTCA
>NW_006499801.1:761847-803593 GCF_000471905.2 Amborella trichopoda
TGTGATTGTTCATTAGAATGAAAAGATTGTATATTTCAAAAATTGGATCAAACAAATGGCCATAAAATGGTTTTTTAGGATTATTGCATTATATTACTATACAACGATTGCATGAAAATCATTGCCTTTTAATGTTTTAGTCATTCAATTACACAATTCAAAGTCATATGTTTGAGTTTATATGAAATGTTCTTTAAAAAAAGAGTATAGGTTACATGCACACAATTAGGTAGGTTTAATAACACATAACCCTGTAGATATAATCCTCAAGGGCTTGGAGTCCTTGATTTCACAGGCCTCCTGGGTATTTTATATGGCAAAAGATTTTATATTGATGCTGAACCTCCATTTACTCCCTTGGGTGAGACTGAATGTAGAATGAATATGTATCTTGTCCATGTCGAGATTTTACAAGGTCATACCTAATGACCAAAAATTGATTTAATATTTTTTATTTTATATTTAAATGAAATATTTATTTAATTTTTAGGGTATTGGTTTATTTTTACTAAAAAAAAAAAAAATCAATAAAAAATAACCAAAATATCCTTAATTTTATTTAATCAGGTTTTTTAAGTTTTTTATTTTGGAAATGACCATCTACAAATTCTTAAATGATCCTCAAATTTTTAGATTGAAAAATAAAAGTCTTTCAAAGGAGATGTTGATATTCACCATGCTCACGCGGGAGCATAGTACTTTATCTTAAAACTAGCTTTCTGCTAAAATGAAACTCCTCCCAGTAAGCGCGCTTGGGTTTCGCTAGGGTTTTGCAGACCGAGAGAGAGAGAGAAAGTGATGGAGATTGATGGAGGGGAAGCGGCTCGGCAGGTCCGAGTCCGTTTCATCACGAAGCTCCCCCATACTCTCCGAGTCTCATCCGCTTCAATAACCCTTCCGTCCGATGTCACTCGAGCCCAGCTCTCTAACGTCGTCAATACCCTGCTTAACACTGGTAACCCTTCTCTCTCTCTCTTACAATAAATTACTTTCTCTCGCTACCCATCTCTTCGTCTATCTCACTGTAGATTTCTACTGAAACGACGTGGAGCTTCAAACTCGTGTTTGAATGTGTTGCTCCCAAGTTAAAAGGTTCAGTCCCATTTAGTTTTTTGGGTGATATATTTTATATTTTTTGCATTTATATTGCCATAGCATGTGTTCTGGATTTTGTCATATGGCTCGCCTCCATTGCGACGCATGGTGTCTTTGTTGCCTTTGCTCTATAGCTATCGCAAAAATGCAAGATATAATCAATGAATCGATTCTCTTCTCTGTCCATTGCAGAGACGTTAATGGCCCATTAATTGTATCAGTTAAAGCGAAAAAAACAACGGACACTCACTGGATGTCGATGATTTAGGGTAGAACTAGAAGTATGAAATGTGTTTCCATTACCTGCAATTTTGTTTGTGTTGATGGAGACATGGTCTTATTTTTTGTTACACAATTGTTTGTTGAACTGAGTAATACTTGGAGAGTGTAAATGTTATATGTATATGCTATATGCTATTTTGCTTAATTCTCTGTGAAGTTTGAATTATCATTTTATTATTTGTTTATTTTATTGTATATTTGAGGGTCGCAGTCATTGTAATTGTATGGTAACATTGTTGCTAACTGAAGGTTGTTATTGCATTATCAGTTGTTTAACCTATTTCTCGCATGCTTGAATTATTTTCGTCCCTGAAAGTTTTTGAGATTGGGCTTGGGCTTGAGTCTGCATTATTTTTCTCATTTAATTAATTAAGGCTCATAAATTTTAAATGTTTTTATTTTGGCTCTTTAACAATTTCAGGTGAGCACGAAGTTTTTGATTTTATTGTTGATGGCGAATTGGTTCGCGTGCCACTTGAAAAGATTCTCATTGCCAAGGGCATTTCTGCGGTACTTAACCTTCCCTTTCAATGGTCCTATTATCGCTTATTGCTTAATCATCATTATTTTATAGTTATTAAATTGCAATTTATTACATTACTATTATCTCACTGTATGGGAGCTTACAGCTCAGGGGATTTTTTTATTTATTTACACTTTTCCTCTGGAAAAACTGCATAAGATTTAATGAGATGAAATTGAAATATTTTGAAATCACATTCACATACAAGAAAGTATGCGGGATCATGTAAACACAGATCAAAGTTGCATATATATCATCATCTTGCTGGAAAAAGTGGAAATGTTGTCCCCTATAAGAATGAGCCAAAAGGCCATAATTTTTTTTGACAAGGTTACGTAGGAATGGAACTTGAGACGTTGTGCTATGAAAACCCAAGCCCATAATTAAATTCATGTTCTAGTGTGAAGCGCTACTTGTAGATGGTTGTAATGGATCTAGGAGTTGGCTGGATGAGGCAGAGTGTTCTAGAATGGGGGCCTCGGGGTCCTATAACGTTATGTTGTCCCACCAACTTTGTTGGGCTTTGCCCACACAAAGGAAAAATCATTTGCCTGGGTTTGTGTTTATAGATGCACCACTTCCTTTGGGACTTCAGAGTTCGAGGATGATTGCACGTATGCTGGGTATTGTTTCTAATGCCTTGGACATTTTCTTCAAGTGTTGTATCACTTATATTGTCAACAGGAATTGGGATATGAATCATTTTCGGGTGTTCTAGCAAATGGTAGTGTTGGAGAGGTTCATTTCTTGTGGAAGGATCTTCTCCATTTCGGAAGTATGCTTAATAGTGATTGTGAGTTTTAAATTATCTAATGTTATGTTTGCCATATTATTTCTATTTTGTGTGGAGAAAGGTAGTTGCACCATTTGGGTCAATAGACATTTTATTCTCTTGGATTTATTTGTGGCTGAAGCTTTAGATAAAGTTAGTGGATTTAAGCTTTCAGATTCTGAAGCTAAAAGAAAGTTTCTCTTTTGTTTCTTTAATTTGATGCAGTTTATAATTATCAAAAAGGAAAACGTTGACCAACCATATTGTTTTCATGCCTAGGTTACTCACACATATTATATTAACTAACTTCTGTTCTTTTGTTTGGATATCATTTTGTACTATAGACTTCTATATTATTGTACCTTTTACATTGTTGCTTTAGATCCTTAAATTTGGTTTGCTGTATATTACAGGAGAAGGTGCTTGATATAGAATACTTCCGGGCTGTGGCCCCCCGGAGGCAACAAGAACCTGAATTACATGAAGACTGGGTCAGTGCTGTTGATGGTTCCAATCCAAGGTGAACATCCTAATTGCAATAATGAAACAAGATATTGACTTGCTTAACTAATAACAACTGTAGAACAGTTAACAACATAAAAAAAAAAAAACTAATAAGAACTATAGCTGTCACCTCACTTGCGTTACCTAGTTTACAGTAGAGTGCTTTCTGGTTATTGTGATTTTGCCATTCTCTGACCATCATGCATACATACACACATCCACATATATGTAGATACTAGATACACACATAATTGCTGCTGCATGCAAGTAAATTGTGAAGAAAAAGATAACTGCGACTACTTTTAAAGCCCAAAATTATTGGGACACATGTGGATAAAGAATTAACCAACGGGAAGTGTTTTTGTGATGCCTGGCCTTTCCCTCAGTGTTGAGGATGGGGCCATGAGGCTATCGGCACCATACATTTATTATGGAAGGCAGGGGATGAATTTGATGCATTGGCAGAAGCTCAAAAAGAAAAATTATTTTGTGGACTTCTCGACAATTTTTCAGTTTCTGCCCTGTCTGTTTTCGGACTGCTTAGATGGCCGAGGCCTCACCCTAAATAAGACCTTAGTCAAATCATACAAACCATTTATTAGCTTTCTAGGGCAATTTGTTGATATTATTCAGCATTACCATGCAATAGGGACTGTATGCTATGTCTTTTAAAGAGCATGCTGTTGTAGCTACATTCCCTAGGGAATCCATCATCTGACAAAGTTAGATGGTGGTGATGGGTTACATGCTGTATTTTGCCTTAAAATAAATAGATACCCTTTCCCTTCTTGCCCTTTCTCTTTGTAACTTCTCTCTAACTTTCTCTCTGAACTCCTCTCTTTCAAACTCTGCTGTTTCTCTCCCTAACTTCTCTCTCTTTAACAGTGCCATTTCTCTCTCTAATCCTTATGTTTCTGTAACTCCTTTATCCAATCATGCCCTCTCTCTCTCTTAATTCTTTTGTCTCTTTAATGATGCCCTCTCTCTATTATTTCTCTCTTTAACTGTGTCTTTTCTCTCCCTAATTTCTTTCAATCTCTAACCATTGTCTCTCTAACCTTTTTCACTTTCTACATCGTTCCTCTAATCATGCCCTTTATCTCTCTACTTCCTCTCTACAATTGTAGCTTTTCTCTCTAACTTCTTTCTATCTAACCACTATCTCTCTAACTCCTCTCTTTCTCTCCCCCCATCATGCCATATCACCTTCTCTGTCCAACTCCACTCTCTTGGTAATAAAGGAGGAGAGAGAAGCGGTAATGGTACCTCAGCATATATTTTTATAATTTCATTTCCTTTGGAATGACTTATCATTGATCTGCTGATTTCCTTTTTTTTTTTGGTTTTTTTTTATTGGCATATCCAGGATATGAGACATTTTGGGATGCATATCCAGGACAAGGGTGTCGAAAATCAAGCCAAACGTGTTTCTCTCCCTTGTAACCTGGATATGCAGATCCTAGGATCCAAATGGGCCATTAGTAATATACACCACAATTCATGCTAGTTCCTGGGACTTAAGTTTCTCGTTTTCTTCTGTTCAATTGCAACACTGACATTAATGTTTTTACTGCAGTGTCATATTGACTGGATGCTATGACAGTTTTGGAAGGTAAAAGTAATTTCAAATATTCCAATTGTTTAACTGAAGAACTTCAAGGGCTTTATATGTGTGATTTTTTAATTGTTTTTTGTAGTTTTTCTTTGCCTGATTGCTATATACAACTTTCAACCTCTTAATGTCTCAGTTCTGTTATTTTTTGGACAGATTATGGAATTCCAGTCGATTATGCACACATATACTAGAGGGGCATACTGATGCAATAACTTCTGTCTGTATCATCAATTCTAAAGGTTCTCTCGAGCAAGAAAATATCCATATCTGTGCAATATAAAGATCTATATATTACAAGAAACAAATTAAATCCAGAGTTATTTGTATTTCTTTTCTGCATGTTTTTCTCATTAGGTAATTAGTTACATGCCTGAGAAACATTAGAATTTTGTGATTTGTTTGAGGACTTTCTATGTGGAAATGTCTCAATGATCCTTTTGTTGATTGTGCAATGCATTCACAAACATGATATAATGATGGAGATATTCTTTTTGCAGCAGGAAATCTATTCTTTTAGTAAGGACTTGGGAATTTCTTAGAATAGTCCTAAGTCATTTGTTCTTTGGTGGCTGCATAAATATTTCCATACTTTGTTTAGTTAAATTAACTTATGCAAGCTTATTTTTCAAGTTTGATTTGAAGTGCACACACTCTCTCTCTCTTGCCACACACACGCACACACACACACACAGAGAGTAATCGGCCAATGGGTGGCATTAGCTACTTTGAGAAGTAGGATATGTTGGACCTCAAATTTTGCACACATTTACATCAAGGAATTTAATTTGCACAAAAAGAGGGGAGAAATTAGTCCGCCCGTTTATGTGAATGTAGGTCATTGCTTTGGTGGATGATGGATCTGGGCATTAAAGAATCTCAATATATATATGTGTGTGTGTGTGTGTGTGTTTTGGACCTTGGATTATAATGTAGCTATAAGCTGTTGGCTTAAATGGCTTGTACAAGTTATTCCCTTGTGAGTATTAGTTACTGAATGAAGATAGGGAACCTCAGTAAATCGATACATCCATACATTCCCACTGAAATGGGATGCTACTGCCTATGATCTGGGACACCAAATAATGGCTCACATTGCCAAACCGTGGAGGCTTCTACATGGTTTGTTGCAAAAGGAAAGAATGGCGCATGGAGTTGAATGGTCTTCCATGTGGCTACCAACACCACATCCATCTTGGATATGAATTTAATAACTATTTGGTTTTGTATGGCCATTTGCTTTTCAAATTTCCATGGTTATGGCATCATGAATCCCTATATGCTATCGCAAAAATCAACTTTGAAAAAAACATGAAAAGTATCTACAAATTGATTTTGCTAGTTAGTCCATTGCAGATGCTAGGTATTAAATTATATTCCTTAGTTATATAACTGATATTGGGGTCTTCTTGCATAACTTTTCATTAATTGAAGTGCTGTGTTGTGTAGCTGATGAGAGTAATGACAGCTTCCATGTCACTACTGCTTCAAAGGATCGGACTCTGAGACTGTGGAAGGTGTACAAAATAAAGTCTATTCTTTATTTTATTGGTTATCTGGCTGCAATTTTAACATCTCTTTTATGTATTTAGTGTGATGCAACTGATGGCCCATATCCTAGAAGGATTAGAGCAGTTAAAGTTCTGAGAGAGCATACATCAGCCGTTCAAAGTGTCTCAGCAGGGCCTTTTGGAAATATGGTCAGTTTTCACTAACCTAGTGGAATATACCATCCCTGATCGTATCTCTTCCGTTCTTTTTTTTTGGTTGAATTGTCGTTTGTTGAGGATTTTACCATGATCTGGCACTTCTATTGCGTTACTCCAGGTGTGCTCAGGTTCATGGGACTGTTCAATTAAGTTGTGGCAATCGGACTATCCCAATATGGAAGGTGATTCAGTGTTGATAAAAAAGAGAAAGATGGACAACAATGCGGCTGCACGTGAAGAGGCTCTTTCAGAGGTATCGGCACCATTGTGTTACTGTTACCAGTCATCATGATCTTGTAATGCTGCTGTTGTGTGATGCCATTTTTTCAATTAAAATTGTTACTTCCCTTGATAGAAGAAGGCAAGCATATGATCAATCACTGGTCTTTTGGTGATTGTATCTGTCTTACTGGTGTTTTCTAAAACTTGTGAACTTATTACTACCATTTTCTTGTAATTAATTATGGCGACCGAGAAATCTCTAATATTCACTGAAATGCCAGTTATAAACTGAGAAAAAATATTGGCGATTGAGTTTGAAATGTTGAGCTTGAAGCTTAACAGAGGATGTTCCTCTTTTGACTCATCAGTTATAAATTGAAGGTTGCTTTTTTTTATTGGTGAAGGCTACTTTGATTTCTACAAATGAGACTTCCTGATTTGTTTTATGATTTTTCTGATTTCACTATATCAATATACTTGTGATGGCATATTAAAATTATTTTAAAACGATGTATTTTGGAGAAATATATGTTTTAAGGAAATTTTGGGATCGATATACGATATTGTTCTGTTGTCTCTATTTTTCCGAGCAAGAAAAGGAGAAATGAGAAGACTTCCTAATGATGTGCAATGTCATTTTCCGTTTAATTTGTTTACTGAATTACTGAGTTACTATTGCCTGCATCTGTTGATGTTTTTTATGTGATGATATTACCTTCCCAGACTGGAAAGGCTAATTCTGGCCAGATAATTTTATTTACAAATGTCCTTTACTTTTCTTTCAGGAGGGTGCTATATCTACATTTCTGGGGCATACACAATGTGTATCCTGTATTGTCTGGCCGGAGCAGGAAACCATCTATTCTGCCTCTTGGGATCATTCTATTCGTATGTGGGATGTGGAAATTGGCAAAGACACTGTGAATATGGTATGCCTAGACCATTCTTACACACATATAGATCTATATATTCATAGTATATACACACAAAAACATATATCTTTTTGATATGTTATGAGTTTGAACTTTGTAAGTATGCATCACATATAGGCAAGTACTTTTCCAAGGGGCTTGAAGAAAAATTCTCAGCCTCGAACTGTGGGTTGGCAAAAAGGATCACTAAGATTAGAGCATTATCCTACCTATTTAAACAACATTTAAGGTTAGTACTCATTATCTGAGAACTGGGCACTTTGGATTTTATAGCACTCTGGAATGATGGAAATAACTTTTGGTCATCGCTGTAAAAATCCTAAACTCTAATTAAATTCCTGGAGTTCTAGATTTTTTTGTAAAGAAATGCACGTTTGATGGCTCTTCAACATTAGTTCATATGTCATCTAAAGTTGTAATAGGTTGTGATAGAAAGGAATTCCACAATTTGTTTAAAATTCTGCAGTTCATCTCTCTCCACATTTTGGGTGTAGGACACATGCACACATATTTTTGATATGTTACAAGATCGAATTTTGGTAAGATGTCATCTGAAAGTTGTAATGGGTTGTGACAAAAAGTAAGGAATTCGACAATTCGTTTGAAATTCTGCAGTTCATCTCTCTCCACATTTTGGGCATAGGACACGCACACATATTTTTGATATGTTACAAGATTGAATTTTGGTAAGCATGCATCACACATGTGGGTCTCTAACGGGTTTCAGAAAAAAATTCTTGGCTTGGAACTGTACAATGTGCTTGAAGAAAAGGGTTGTTAGGCCAGGCTTTCTGGAATGCTGGAAATGTCATTTTGATCCTCACCGACAACATCTTCTGAACTTTTAATCAAATTCTGGAGCTCTAGATGTTCTCTTTAACATATAAGTTCATAAATGAGCTGAAAGTCAATGGGTTTTGAGAGAATTAAATAGTTCCATAATTTATTTGAAATTCCACAACTCATCTTTCTCCTTCCGTTCTGTGATGGAATAATTCCAGAATTATCTAATTCCATAATGCTCTCTACTTTATTATTATTATTATTTTTTAAATGCCTTTATTCGAAGAGGTTCGAAGCATTTTTTAAAACTCGGAATCGTGTTTCGGATTGCCCACTCATTGTATCTATATGGATCAGCTGGATGGGTGAAAAATATGTTAACAAAACAATAAAGAACAGACTTTGTGGGGTTCAGGGGTGGGGACCCAGATCCCCCACCCACCGAACCCGATCTAGATCGGTGACTCCCAATCTGGATTACCAAATTTTAAAACCCTAGTTCGGAGGAACTTTCTACAATTTAGATTTACTCACTCAAATTGTTACTTAGTCTCTTAAACAAAAATAGTATGTCTATTTGTCTTAATTCATTGAGCACTGCACACTATTCTCACACTTTCCTTTATTAATGCCTGGGATAGTTGGATTTGCGAATCTGCTGAGAGTTATACTACTTGGTCTAAATTGCAACTAAAGAGAGAGATGGCCAGGTTGTTTGGTTTCTATTTGTTATAATGTTGGATGGTCATGTTGCATGCCTAGTGAGCTGAGCTACTTGTTTTGAGTTATGGGAGTGCTTTTCTGTTTGTTAATACTTATTCTATTTTCTATTTTGATGCCCACTTTCCATCTTTTGTCCCTCTTTCCCTAACATTTCTTTATTTGACTAATGTCAGTGTTTAGTTTTACACCAAATGTTTTTTTTTTTTCTCTTTTATAAAAATTGTCTTCTAAGATTTGATCGTAGCGTTTTCCATTCAGGTGTTGAAGAGTATTTTCTCTTTCTTGGTCGTTATGGTTCCCTTTGCAACCATTCTGGTCTTCTGTTTTCTTCTTGTGGTCTTTTCCTTTTTTACCTTTTTTCGTGTTTTTATTTTTTACTCAATAGTTCATGCATGGTTTTGATGTCTTCGTCGTTTATTAATACTATTTACTTCTTTAGCCATGCTTTTTCATCTTGTAAAAGTATTATTCTGATAATCACTAAGTTCAGCTATATTCACCAAAACACCTTGTGTTGGGCGCTACATGTGATGTGCTTATATTACGGGGTTGCTACTTGCTACCAGCAAGCCTCTTGAACTTTTTCCTCACTCTTGTGCTTTTGCGTTCATTTTGCATATTGATCTGTTTTATCTTTCAATAGGTTGGAGGGAAGGCTTGGAATTGCCTTGATGTTGGTGGTGAAAGCTCAGCCCTTATTGCTGCTGGTGGTTCTGACCCTGTTTTGAGGATTTGGGATCCACGGAGACCAGGTGATTAATAACAAAACCTCAAAATGCAAATTTTTTTAATAAGAAACTGACACTTGCCTATGTTTCAAAAACCTTTACTCTGGAATGCTACTACCTATTTGGGGATGGGAAAAGTTTATATAGAGCTGAGGCTCTAAACAATCAAATTTGAGCCTACCTCAAAAACTTCTCTAGAAAAGGTTGTTTTGATACCCAAATATACTCAAGTTGATCATCTCGATGTCAAGATACATGGACATGAAAAAAAAATGGATTTCAAGTTTTGGAAATAGTGTATTTTGTAATGCATTTTTTGACCGTCAATTTTCAAGATTTTCAAGTTTTCATAGATATTGATCGACACTATTTTTTAAGCTTTAAACTTTATAAATAAAGATAAAAATATATTTTAAGACTATCACAAAGATTTCTGGTATTGAAACCACATTTCTTGACACTATTTGAAGGTAGGCTCTAATTTGATTGTTTAGAGCCTAGGCTCTATACAAACCGCACCCTAGGGGATTCATCCTGTTTATTTGGTGGTTATGCTTGAAGGGTTGCTAGATTGTGACCGTTCATTGGAATCCTGCTTTAACCACCCATAAAGAGAAGACATAATTTTTTTTGTGGAAAAACAATGCTTACCGGGAACCATCTCAAAATTCAATTTGAGATGATGAAACTGCTCTTTACCTATTAGAAATACCTGAGACCTCTTTCTTTTGTGGATGGCAGTGAGCATGTTATTTGTTCTGTCATTGTTTATGATCTGAATGAAACTACAAACAGAAAAGTCAAAAACTGGAAGCTATGGGCTGCCACCTCTCCTCTCTCTCTGTCTCTCTCTCATGCATGTCTTCTGGTTTTAACAGGAAAATTGGATCCTGTCTACAACTTTGCATCCCACAGGTCATGGATTACAGCTTGCAAGTGGCATCCTAGGTCATGGTTTCATCTGGTATCATCATCACATGATGGGAAGGTGATGTTATGGGATTTGAGAGCACAGGTATGTCTCTTATTCTTGCCATCTCTGATACTCAAGCAATGGTTCGACTGCGTAGGTAAATGACATGGCCATTTTCTAATGAATGTGTTTGTTGCAGTTTCCTTTGGCCGTAATAGATTCACACAAGGACAAGGTAGCTGCTTTCCCTTCTTCCCATAACATTTTTGAGGACATGTTATTGAGTCAAGCTCTTACATAACCATTTTGTAAATTTCAGGTACTATGTGCAGATTGGTGGAATGGTGACAGTGTAATTAGTGGGGGAGCAGATGGAAAGCTTTGCATTTCTTCTGAAATTTGTATACCATAAGGTATACCTCTAGCACTGGGACTGTTTTTTGCAGGCATACTGATTTTTTTCGGCGGGCTACTCATTCATATGGAAACTTTCCCCATGTTTTTATGTTTCATCTTTAATATTTTCCTGATAAGGTTCTATTTGGATAATTTATCTATCGTGCGGAAACTTTCAAATCCCTGTTGAAACTTTTTATTTCCTGCTAATTCTTAAGCTATGTTTCTGAACTGCCTGGTCATTATTGTGTATCTTGTAATATTAGAGTATAATGCTTCAGAATTGACTCAGCCCCAGTTTCAGCTCATTTAAGAGGAAGATAAACGAACTACTGCTTCAGGCAAGAAATCACATCATACAAGGTATGGTGAGTTTCCTTTTTGTTTCTGGGAAGATTCACTGAGGCTTTTCTATCGTCAAATAATCGATCACGCATGAAAAGAAGTTCTTGTGGAGGAGAGGCAACTGATTTTGTGGATTGACAAGACATTTGGCTTTTAATTATCTGAATATCCTTACTATACTGATATTATAGGCTGTGTACTTTTGGAGAGCTTGAAACACTCGTAATTTCAGGAGGTGTACATGCACGCAGCAAATTTGAATTAATGTATTAATGTACTTGTGAGCTATTGAATATGAGACATTGTAAAATCTTATTTCGAGGATTTGATATAGCTGATTTGCCTTTCCTTGGAAGATGCTTTCTCTCTCTCCACATGTGCTTGTCGATGTATTCAAATGGTGCTAGGTTCTAACATTTGGTAGGGTGTAAAATTCTTAACATGTGCTTCTCAGTACGCGTACAAATTTGTTTGAATACTTGTTGTATACTTAATACACACACACATACCTTTTTGATTCTGCATCATTTTTCTATGTTTTTCTTCGTTTTGATTTATTGGTAACTAGGAAATTCAAAACTGCATGGTCTGAGAGAGACTTAAGATTTTCAGAGATCTTCATAGCCGAAAGCAATTTAGGAACCCATGAAGATGTCAAATTCAATCATGACGGTCTTCCTAATTTGAAATCTGTTGTTTGCATTTCTGTATGTGAAATTTATACCTGATCTCTAATCATATTTGGCTCTAATTGGTCCTATTTTCAACCAAAAATGAGTGTGGTCCAAAACAAAATTTCGAGCAGCTGTAAAAGTGGGTAACAACTCATTGATCTTTATAAATATGATGATGAGTATTGTGTATGAGCACGCACCACCAAACAAAATTGAGCAGCCAAAAAAAAAATTGAGTTGCAATAAAATTGAACAATTTATTACCCACCTTGTATAGATATGCATGGACGGTGGATGTTACGTATGTGTAACCTGTTGTGTATTTGTAAACATGGATGGTAGATGTTGGCATGTGTACCTTGTTTTGTACTTGGACTAGGCTTGTTAGCCATATATCCAAACCTGCTTTAAACTCATGCAGCTTATCCCAATTCACGTACAAAAGAAAGTGAAGGAGAAATAGTAATAATGATCCAAATGTATTATTTGTTAAAGCTCAAACCAGAAAAAGAAAAAAAAGAAAAGAGAAATTAGAATATATATAAAGAGACTTATGCAATGCTATCAAAATTGGATCGGCCAATGAACCAAATTAGACTGGTACAATAGATAATTGAACCAGTTTAAAAATAAAAGAAAAAAATATAAATAACAGTTTAAATTTTCTAACATTGTTTAATGGATATAACCGTATTCAATTTTTGTTTTGAATCAGACCAGCCAAAGTAATAGTTAGTGGGTTGTACGACTAGACCAAGCTGGCGGGCTGCACGACTGGGCTAAGCTGGTATCGTCCAGCTTTGGTAAGTAACTATGGTTATAAGAAAAGTATTTAAAGAGTATTAGAAGAACAATAAAGTGCCCACGGTCACCGTTTTGCTTGCTCTCTATACAAATAAAATAATCAGTTTTGTGGGTGGCACTCTCCCGCATTAATCAGGATAGTTGGTTGAAGCTAGCCTTAAGCAATATGAAACTCAAACTAACTGAAGCCCACGGTCACCGTTTTGCTTGCTCTCTATACAAATAAAATAATAAATTTTGTGGGTTGCACTCTACCGCATTAATCAGGATAGTTGGTTGAAGCTAGCCTCAAGCAATATGAAACTCAAACTAACTGAAGCCTACGGTCACCGTTTTGCTTGCTCTCTATACAAATAAAATAATCAATTTTGCGGGTTGCACTCTCCCGCATTAATCAGGATAGTTGGTTGAAGCTAGCTTTAAGCATTATAAAACTCAAAACTAACCCAAGCTAAATATATGGTGTGGCCAGGACGAGTGCCTCACTCCAATTGGCTCTATGTACTATTCTTACAGAAGATTACTATGTACATGTATTTTGTGTGTGTGAGAGAGAGAGAGAGATGAATCATGGTAGTTTATCTGCAATTTTGCTGAGGGCTTCAGCGAGCTTCCCCAACACTCCAACTAGCTTTTGAGCCTGTTCACTTCTCTGATTTCTATCCATCTCACAGTTGAGATTGTGTGACTCAATATGAGCAGCCAAAACCCTCCCATTTCTCTCAAGAATTGAAAGTATTCTCCGCCTCACCTTAAACCCGTTCTCTTCATCGTCTGAAGCATGCGTTCTTTTCAACCCGGTGCTTTTTGGAGCTGAATCCTTCTCACTGTTAGGAGGTAGAGGCTTCTCAGATGACATGCCTGCAAAAATTAAGACAGCCATTAAAATTAAGACAAAGTGATTAACACTGTCCCCTTCTCTTTGATTTTTTTTTTCCATTTCCCCTCTCGTTGTTTGAAACATTGTTCAAATAATTGGACTCGAGCTCCAACTCACTAGCGGTCCGAGCCCGTGTCCTGGCAGACCAACTCGGGCATGTCCAAGTCTGACAAACTATTTCTAATAGGAAATTGTAAAATCATAAGAAAAATCAGAGAATGCTTTTCCGGCCTGGAATCACTTGTCTCCCAATCCGAGCTAAATCGGGTGATCCAAAGTCAGCTCAGCAATTGAGAAAATACTAGTAGTTTGCTCATTCAATTCAAGTTTCAAATTAACCACAAGAAAAAACACTCATACAAGATTAAAATTAATGAGCAAGCAAGGTATAACGAGCTTACAAAACTGTCCAAGGATACCAAAAAGAAACACCCCCACACTTTTCCTTCTATTATATTTCTAGCAATATCTCCACAAATTCACTTGGTGTTGCTCATTTTGATATGCTTGTTATGTTTCACAACTTGGTCTTTGAGAAGATTCTTTTCCCCTGTGTCCCCATTTCTTAGAAACTCAGAAGTCATTAAAATCAAGCTCTTCCTCTTTTAGTCTTTGAAAAATAATCAAATACTTAAAAGGAAATGCATACAATGAGACTGTTTACTTTTGATACAAGAAGGTCGCAATCATCATTGACCGTTAGATTAGAAATCAGGTGGTTGAAAATGTGTCATTCTTTGGGCACAAAGTCAAAAACAGAAATTCTCGAATGTTGTAACACACTTTTATTTATTAGATTTCACATCCTATGACTAAAAGTCATAGTGACCTCCTCGTGCAAAAAATAAACAGTCTCATAGTATACAATCCCAATACTTAAATCTGCTTTTGTGGTCCACTAACGTAAGTATGATGGATGTCACAAAATGAATGTAACACGCTTGGATTCAAGAAATGAAGCAGAATGAAGACTATTTTGAGGAAACAATTTAAATCATGCATCCAAAATCCTTCTGAGTTTTGAATGTCGTTTGTATGGCATTTTGTTTAAAAAATGGTGAAAGAAAATGAAAACATGATATAAAAAATGAGGAGAAGAAAATAGCAGTGGATTGGATTTTTAAAATGTTGTCCGTAAGCTCTTCAATCTACAAAAGCCTACTGAAAAGAATCAAGTAATGTATATTCAACACGAGGTTCCACCTTTGGATACTTGCATGCCAATTTCATCAGAACCAACCAGAAAACTAGGACTACCACAATGGTCTAGCTTCCTCACACACACACACATACACATAATGGGCAATTGGGTTATTATTCATTACTCAAACTAATCAAATCACATACCAAAGCAGTACCAATTGATTGCGATCTCAAATGTTTCAATGAACAGTTCAAATAGACAGTCTCTCTCTCTCCCCCTCTCTCTTACCCACACAAACACATGTACACACACATTAAGATGGCATATACTGGTCATACCAAAACCAATTCCATCCAGCGAATAACCAGTCAGAGGTTCCAATGGGCAATTCATGTATAATTCAAACTCTCTCTCTCTCATTGCCATGTCAGAGACTTTGGTAAGAAATGAAAACCCAACGGGCAATTCTGTATAATTCAAACTCTCTCTCTCATTGCCATATCAGAGACACGGGCAATTCATGTATAATTCAAACTCCCTCTCTCATTTCCATATCAGAGACTTCGGTAAGAAATGACAACCAACCTGGTGGCGGGGTGGCAGAGGGGCTCCCTGTAATTTCCTTCCCTGGGCTTTCCGGAACATCTTCCTGGGCCTCTGAAAGCTCGGCATCCGAAAAAAGACCCTCCTCGGTGGTCCCTCTCCCTGCGTTTGGGTCAGTCTCATCTTCCTTCACAAAAGAAGAACAACCACCCTGCTGTCTACCACAGGAAAAAGCCCTCTCAATAATATCATACAATTCCCTGTCAAAAAACCCTGGAAGCTTACTCTCTCTCCTCAAATCATTCCTCAACAACCAAAAGGACTGGTCCTTGTTGGACCTCTCCCACTCTCTGATCCTCTTATAGTCTCTGGATAAAGTGCTCCATCTCTTTCTACACTGGACTGGTTCCCTGTTGACCCCATGTCTCTTGCAGTAAGAAGAGATTGAGGACCATTTCGATTCAGTATTTGCAGGACCACCATCAAAGACCCTGTATTTCCTGCCTCTGCTCTCTTCCACTCTCTTCCCTTCTATCAAGACCACTATTTCCTGCCTGGTCCATCTGGGAAATCTGGGTGGGGCTATTGGGTCCACGTTAGAGGGTGAATTGCTAATTGGGTCATCTCTGGTTTCTGCAACTTGGCCTGAACCATGTTGACATTCCATGGACTGGTTGGGGTTGCCAAAAACTGGTTTCTGCGATGAAAATAGGAGGTTTTGGGGTGTAGAGATTGGGGTTTCTGGGGTACGGTGCCCAAAGAGAGAGAGAAAGAGATGGTGGTTGTGAAAAGATGGGGTTCTGGGGCACCCCAAGAGGAGAAAAGAGAAGGAAATTGAAGTGTGAGAAAGAACGGGTTTGGGCGGTTGGATGTGGTCTTCTGTTGTGTTGAGTAATGAAGATGCTGAGAGAGAGAGAGAGAGAGAGAGAGATCGGTGTTCATGGTTGCCCTGCCCTGTGGATTGATTGGGACTGGGAGGACTACGCGGATCAGTTAGATATGGGATGAGAGAGAAACAGCTCCCCGAGGTTTAGGTTTGGTTGAGGGACTTCTCAGTGGTCTCTAGGGAGATAAATAGTAACTGTTGAATGAGAGAGAGATAGGACGACTACCAAAACTTTCCTAGGGGTGACGTTTGTATAAGGCGTCAACCTTATACTATTGAAATAAGGTTCACCTCAAAACGATACCGAAAATGCAATTTTGGCCCTGCAAGTCTTGTGATGATATAAAAAATTATTTCTATCCCATCATGAAATTTAAAGTTCTACAAATGGCGATGATCAAGTATATACTTGAAAATCTTGAAAATAGACGATCCAAGTAATGTATTAAACTATGAACAATTTTTAAGACTAAAACTCGTATTTTTTTTCATATGTATGAATTTTGAAGTCAAGATGATCGATTTGAGGGTTTTACAATATAGAAAAAAATGTTCGTAGTAGATTTGTTTTTGTGCACCTTACGTGTACAGTATAAGGTTGACTCTCTATATAAACTTTTTCCTTTTGCCTTGTAAACTATCCTTGTTTCAATTTTTGAAAGAGCAGTCATGCATCCGGAGTATGGATGATCATAGAATACCCCAAGGCAAAAGTTAGGCCATAAAAATTTAGTGAGAAGGCCCTCCATTTAGGTAGGGGTGGCAATGGATCGGGACCTAGACCCGATCAGGGTTGGGGTACAGGTCAAAAAATCGAACCTGACAGGTTTTGTCCATGCTTAAATCTTGGACTATTCGGGTTTAAGTCCGACGATGGTTTTTGGGTCCCAATATATAAAATATATTTAATATAATCAAATACATAGATATTTTAATTTTTTTTAGTTGCGTCCGAGTCCTAGTCCGGATCCAGGTCCAGATCCAAGTCTAGGTCTCATATTATTTTTTCGGATTTAAGTCCGGTCCGACAGGACCTAGACCCAACCCGACCTGTTGCCCCCTAGGCCTATATACTAATGTATGTGGAGTTATAAGTGGGCTTAATCATTTCGTTTCGTTTTTGTCATTTGAGTAAAATTACGGTATTTAGCTATGGCATTGTAGACATGTTATATTAATGTCGGATTTGTAGTTGCTTTATCTTGATCCGGCTATCGATGGACAAGATCAAGTAGTAATAATATCCAAATATATAGCATCAGAAAAAGTTTACATCCTTCACGCCATTGCCGAGCTGACAACAACGCACATTTTTTGGTGGTACTATTTTCTTTGTTCTTGACAAACTTCTTTTTTTGGATCAAAAGTCCATTATATTGAAAAAATCTCTCAAAGGATTGATACTATGTCTCTCCCCCTATCTCTGAACATTTAAAGAATCAAGATACCTAAAGAGAGAGAAATTCCAACTTCGCTCTTTGGTGCCATGCTTGACACCAATGCTTCCTTTCCATTCAAGGAACATTCTCTTCACGAAAATTCCCTCTTTGGCGTTTTCTTTGGGCTATTTTCTATTGGACTCTTAATGCAACTTTCTTTTTCTGGATATCTTTTATATAAGCCCCAAATTAATGTGAACAAATTGTTGGATATTATGATTTTCGAAGTTTTCTGGTGGTGAAGTTTGAATTTGAATTTGAATTCGAATTCGGATATTGATGGATGGAAAAAGTTTATGTAAGGTTGAAACCTTAAAATGTAGAAATAAAGGTGCACCTCAAAAATCCATAATAAAAAGTGGTTTTGATGCTGGAAAAACCTCTAATTGATCATCTCGCATGGAGATGTATGAATATGAAAAGAAAAAAAGATTTGGAGTCCGTGACATAGTGTATCTTGCAACACATTATCTGGAGGGTTCATTTTCAAATTTTCAATGTGTTTATTTATTAGGTTTATGTGGCCTTTAAAGGCCTTATGAGAGCTTGTATGAGCATTTTATATAGTGGAACATAAACTCAGTGGGAGTGTGGTCCTTTTGTGAACCATACTAGGCATATGCTATTTGTTGATACTCGGATTAAGCTCGACAAGCTAGGCCAGCCAAGGTTTGGAAAAACAAAGATAACTGGGCATAAGGATCTACCGAGAAGAGTTTAGTGAGTTATCCCTTGATAAGGTCGGAGGATGCCCATATGAGAGCCAATGGACTGTGTGGCCCTTGCGTGTGATGAATAGCCTTTAGAGACATGACTAAAACATCATCGTCATATCATCGCACGACATGTACATAGATAACCATTTTAAGATTCGCCAATAAGGGTGAAGCGTGTACATATGAGAGAGATTACTCTTGTGCACCATAGAATCATGGTTGCATCATGGTCTGGAGGACCATGATTTTTTTGTCTCTAGGGGGAATCTAAAATCCAAAACTGGGATTGTGTCCCCTAGTCTATTGACTGACTTTGGTGGTCCAATCATGAGCCCCTGCAATGGACTGTGGGTCATGGGAACTGCTTGGCCAGTTTGAAAAAGCTCGACGGATCATGATTCGCAGTTGAAGGTGGAATGCTCCCACATATTGATAATTTCCTAAATTTAATGGATATGATTCCCATCAAAATTAATTAATTTTATGTTATTTTATTTTTAGAATGTTTATTTGAATTTTTGTGAATCTTATGATATTTTATTTTTGTCATTTGGATTTATAAATTAAGATAAATTATTTTTTCAATGTTTTAAATAAAATATACGATTTAAATATTCTAAATATGGAATAAAATATTTTCTAAAAATATATGAGACCTTCATAAAATATGGGGCTCAAAATTTAAATACAAGCGAATTAGGTGGGGCCCACACATGGCGACCAAAGGGCCTACCCATTCGGGTATTCTTCTTGGGAGGAATTTTATCCCTTGTTGGCTTATTTTTTGAGTATAGCCAACTTATCTGATAAATGTTGAATATTTGAGATATTTACTAAATCTTTGAATCAAGATTGATTGATCCAATAATCAAGGAATGAATCTATTAAAATATAAACTTTTTTTATTTAATGACAATCTTGATTCCATAATTAAGGATTTGATTTATTAAAATTTAAGATTTCTTTATTTGATGGGAATAGATTTAGGAAAGGGAGGATAGTGCTCTCTCTCATCTCTTTGAATCTTGATGGTGGATCAAAGAGATGAATAACTCAAATATCTCACCTCACAAGTCTAATTAGGTTGATGGTTGAGATTTGATCTTATGAATTGAAGCAAAATCTATGCCATAGAAAATCTATAAAATGAGGTCTCCCTCATAAGAGACATATTCTCTTCTCTATTTTTAACAATTATATCTCTCCCTATCCAAAATTTAGCTCTATTTTAAAGGGGAGGCACATCCCAATTTTTTATCTCTCTCTTCAAGTTGTACCATATTTTGTTGGTACACACCACCTCTGTTCTTTGTGAGTGTAAAGGGGTGGAACCCCTTGTTAGTAGATCTCTCTCTTTCTCTTCATATTCATCTCTCTTCACTCTAAAATCAAACTAAAAGACTTGATTAAGATTAAGCAATTGAGTGGATTTTTACCATAATAGGTAAATCAACATACTGATTATAGATCCCGAGCACCATCGAAAGGAGGAGACTCGACATGGGATGTACTATGCCCGGTTGAGGTAATCTCTGACAATTTACCTTTTTAAATATTTACTTATCTTCCCATAAAGCAATAAAGTCTACTTTTGTTTCTTGAATAAAGAATTATGTTTAAAGAAGTAGCATTTGAGAATCGATTTTATTTTTATTTTATTTATTTTAAGAGTGCTTTGATTATAATTGGACAATGTAAGTGATCTTGCCGGTGTAGGGGTTAGAATTTTTTTAAAAATATATACACCGTGCTTTATCATAAAGTCATTTCATTGGTATCAAAGCGAGGTTGATATTTTAAGTCATTAAATATCTTTTCCCTTTATTGAGTCAATATCAAACTTGGGAACGAGATGTAAGAAAGCTACTAATCTTTGTGGCAAAGTAATACACCCTTGTTAAGAATGATTGAAAGATTTAAAACACAAAAATATGCATTTTATAGAATGGATATTCTGTGCTATTTTGGAGCAGTTATATGAAGACAATATTGAGTATTTTTCTATTACATACTTCAGTGATTTTGTGTGTCTTTAAGAGTAGGATCTACCTACAAAAATTCAGTGGGAGATCCTTAGGGAATTGAAAGTTATGGATACATCAATGAAGGGTGTCAGTTTTGACCTTGAAAAATCCAGGAACTGTCCAATGAGTTCCGTGATTTTTCTCATCAACCATATTATTTTATTTCTAGCTGAAATTAGATTGTGACTCATAAAATTGAGTCTATTTTCAAATAAAAAAAAGTTTCATTAAGAAATTTTTTATGGTTTAAAAGACATGATCAATTTATTGAAGGGTGCGCAAGTGTTGTTTTCTACAATGAAAACTACTTCCATGACTTGAAAGTCATAATTTTATTTTTATTATGAACAGAATATTTTATTGCTCACGTTAATTTTTTAACTTCCATTCTGAGTCTAGTTTATAATAAAATTTATTTGAGAGAGAAATATCTATTTGAAAAAAGAAATAAAAATTTTGGATTAAAAAGAGGTCATCTTGAATTTTCTGAAATTATGATGTTCTCTTCATTGAGACTTAAATAACTATAATTTTCAAGGCTAGAGTGATATGAAGCTTGTAAAAATGCATGTGCTACTATTATGTATCTAATTTAAAGAAAAATTAGTTTGAAAGTAAAACGCCACAAGGGTAGAGAGAAAATACAATTTTACTAGACAGTGTTCATCTTGGAATTCTATAGTATGAGTTATTTTTGTAATGTGTATGTCACTTTATTTTATTTTTCTGAAGGAAGGTATTATTTGGGATTCATACCATGAAGTTATGACTTGGTTTTGAGTCTAGCTTTCAATATAAGAGATTTCAGGAAGAAATTCTTTGAGGCTCGAGAGAAAACAATTTTTTATTGAGAGATGCTCAACCTGATTTTCTGCTAAGAAAATTGTATTGTGACATAAAAGTCACTAAAAAGTAGACTCAGTAAATCGTGTGACTAATGGATGGGACTGAGCATTATTTTATATTTTTAAGTCTATTTCAATACTCAAAAGGATTTTGAGAATGGATCCCACATCCTGTGGGGGGTCCATGATTCACACAGGCATGCTTTTCTGTTCTATTCTGCTTTAGATTAAAAGAGGTGTCACGTCAAGGCAAATCTTTGGATTCCCAATAATGGAGATCTTTTTAGGGCTCATTAAAAATGGGTTTTATAATGTGTCATGCGTATGGTTTATTATAATAAAATTTCAGAGAGAGGTAATATAGAGTTGGTAAGGTACGACACTCTATATGAAGAATGTCCGATCAGGAAATAACAGAAAGAAAAAGAAACACAATACTTATAAAAGCATATTGGTTTCTTCAAAATGAAAAGATACGTAGAGATGCTTGGAGGTAGCGAAGAAACGCTAAAAAGATTAGAAGAAGAATTGAATTTGTGATATTTGAAATGATGGGATGAAGAAGATTTTTCTTCATAGAGTGAGAAAGGGAGAATCCAAGTGCCGAAGAGATGCACACTTCGTGACATGTGAAACCGATGACCAATATATTCTCCATCAGTTGCGTGCTCTTCTAAGATCACAACCGTTTGTCAAACAAATAAAAACAATGAATCAAGAAAGTTCAGGTACCACGCTACATGGTTTTGAAGTATGAAATCTATTCCACATGACATTATAAGATCATATAAGGAAAGAAGATTCAGTAACTTTTTATATACCTTGGTTATATTTTGGTTAATAGTTTTATGAATATGTATGGAGTATATGGACATTAAGTGATATGTGCTAATAAATTTGAAAGAGCCTGTTTGTGAATACCATGTGTTGGGGTGACTCATTGTGCTAAGAGTACAAACTACTTGAAGTAGTGATACACATGGAGGTGTGATTTGATCAAGGGCTTTGAGTCTTATGTATGAGATACGAGATATGGGTATGGTTCATTCAAATATGTAAGCACGAAAGGAGTGCTCTGATGGAACTCGGTCTTAGTGACCATCTTCCCAATAATGTCCAGTAATATGATGTGTTGCATGTGATAATGATTTTTTCATAAAATCTTCATATTTGCCAAAAAGACATTTTTGTCAAGATTTTGATAACAATTCTTTAGTCAAGCTTTATTTTAGATAAAATTATAATATGGACTTTATGGTTTGTTTGTGTAGCTGTAAACATTACTTGGTAGGTAAATACGGTAAAATGATTTTTGAAGACTAAACATATATTTTAATATTAAATTGGATGTTTTGAGAAAAAAAAAACCTAAGTCTATGAATGTAGTTTTTTTTTGAGAAAATCCTATAACCATGTTAGGTCCACTCAGTCTTTATGAAAAATCATTTAAACCGTCATACTATTATCTTACCATTGCTTGCGATAAATTTACCAAGTCAAAATTTTTTTAAAAGGGAGAAAACCATTATGCCTTCAAGGTATTTATAAAATTGATGGAAAGATTGTCATGCACGGGGTTTTTAAATACTCATATGCATTGACTCATGTTTGTAGTTATTTAGAATCCTCGATTACCTAAGGCTTTGAACCATAGGGAATGTTGTAGGAATGTTATCTTGCTAGGCTTCCTTGACACATCTTATGTTGATTAGATAACTTGGTTTGTATGAATTTACTACCAAGATGACTAATATGGTTGAACCTTTATGGTTTATAAAAGGTTTTGCATGTCGTGAAACTATTGATATTGAATTATTTATTGCATGAGACTTGCTATGCTACCTCATGATATAGATATAAGAATGTTGAGAATGTATATATTGTATGTGCAATAATTGAGTGAGAGCTGCTACAGTCTCGTATTTTTTTATATGCTTGGATATTTAGATATACAGATGCAAGCTATCTCAAGGATGCAGATGATGTGAAGTCTACATTTGCATACATGTTCATGCTTGGAGGAAGTACAATTCTTTGAAAATAAAAGAAACATGATGCAGTGGCAATGTTCATCCTGGAGGCAAAATACATGACATGTTGTTTGGCGGCCAAGAAGGACGTATGGATTAAGAATTTCTTAACCGATTTAACTTTCAACCCGTGCGTTGTGAGATAGTAAGGATTTTCTATGACAACACGACGACGATACGCATGTAAAAAGGAGCCATGATTCTATAATAACTCCAAGCGTATAAAACTAAATATTCCAGTGGGAGCACCTAATGTTTGACAAGCCAGCTGGAACAACAGACTATGGTGTTGTTCACTCATGGAACCCAGATGTGTGGTGCTGGTTGTATGACTATAGAAAGAAGCGATAAGTTTGAAAAACTCCTTTAAGCCATTGAAGATACGATCCCATGCGATGAGGATACGTGATGATTTTTTGTGACAGTAGGTTCATGATTCGCGATGTGATATGGAAAATTGACTATGACCACTTTCAGGATGAGATCCGAGCAATAAAGAGTAAGAGGCATTGCCAAAGGATTGATGATGAAAGCCATGTTGATAAAATTAGCGGTGCACCTTAACGGGATTGTTTAGGGTTGCAACCTTATGCAAACTACACCCTTGATGGATTATTCATTTTACTTCCAAAACTCTTACTCTCTGATTTTTCGTTTTATTTTATGGTTTTATTATCAAGATCTCCCTTTCGTTTCTGTAAGTTGAGCTGCAACAAGACAATTTGTCCTGATATTCTGATTCTAGGATTTTTCTTTTACCGTTTTGATGCTCTATGATGGATTAATTTGGCTTTCTCTACTCTTATTTTATGAGGGTTTTTTATGTTATTGAAAATTCCATTACCATAAATTGAAAATTTGTTTTCGTGTTATGTAATAAATTGGTATGGGAAACCCCCCAGTCCCTTTCTGCGAAAATCTCCCCTTTATTTCATGTTAATTTTCAACTTAGCAAATTGCATGAAAGGATTTGCATTTTTTTTGATTTTTTAGACATTGTTGTTGTTAAATTAATTGGGTTTTTTTCAATGAGCAGGGTCAAGAGAGTCATGTTTTCTAGAGAGAAATAGAGTATCCAATTAAAAAAAAAAAAAAAAAAACTCAAAGGAAGGTGTGAGTTTTCTTATAGGATGACTATAATATATATAGTATAAATTATATGTAAAAGAGACCCTGCAGATGATTCGGTTTGGTTAGTAATAATAGGTTTGCCGCTTATAGACCTCTTTCTTTATTGTATTGGCTCGACTTTGATGCTCATTAGTGGAACTTAGTGTTTTAAGAAGCAGATAGATGTGGTGTCCTCATACACACAAGTTCCAAAATGAATCAACAAATGGAATAGTCCATATTAAAAATTAGCAGGTTTTTCATATTAAAAATTGTTCCTCCACGTTAAAGGTAAAACCTATGCCCCAATGCTTCAAGAAGAACCAAAAGGGTAAACGCAATTAGGATTAAAACAAACTCTTGGTTTTCGAGAGCAAAATGGGAGAACGGTCTTGTTTTTCAATCAATATTTGTTAGTTCTATGCTAAATTTTACTTGAACAAAAGCGCAGAACGGATCCATTATTATGTTAGGTACCCTAGCCAGTAGCCACTAAAGTTTTAGAGAAAGAAAGAGAAAATTAAAGAAGAAATGGGACTTTCTATTAATCCCACATTGGAGACGGAGGTGAGATTTCGGGGGTCCGCTACATATAAATAGGGTCAAGAAGAGGAGAGGAAAGCGTGATCCTTCAGGCAGAACGGGAAGATGAGGAGTGGTATTTTCTCACTTGTGAGATGAGTGTCTGCCCCATGCCTGGTTACGACAAATGGGCACTCACATTCTAATCCTATCTGATTCCTTGCCTATGGATCCTTTTCATTTTTCCATACAACAATATACAAAGCGCTCTTTTTACATGAGGTTCGTATTGGTTTTTCCTTTTTCGAAAAATGTACCACTTGTTTTCCTTAATGCAATCCACTCTTTTTGATATGCTGGTTTTTCTTTAGTGGCATATGCTGATCGATGTCCTCACAAGTGTTTTATTGCTTTTTTCTTCTTTTTTTTTTGGTTTGATTTTTCCAGTTATTTTCAGGGTGAGGTCTCTTTGCACCTAGAAGTAAATTGTACTTGTAAATTTTGTAGTTCTGTTTGGAAATTTAGTTCGGGTGTTAGAAACTTTGTGGTGGTTCGAAAATCTATTTTTATATCCTGCCATAACTTTTAAACTTTGAAAAAATAGTATGGATCATGCATAAAATCTTAAAAATAGACAATTTAGACAAGATGCATTTCTTAAAAATAGACAACTTGTTATAAGATGCATTGTTTTTAGTACTTAAAAGACCTTGTTTTCTTCATTTCCATATGCCACGAGGTCGAGATGATGAATTTGACCATTTTCCAACATTAAAAATTCTTGTACAATATTTTTGATGTTTATCTTATTTTAATAATGGGAAAATATGGGATTAGCCTACTAGCTCATATGAGTCCAATTTGGGCCGATTTGACAATTACAGATTTTCAGTAGTGTTTGAATTTTATTTTATTTTCTACATGTCCAAATCATTTGAAATTTTAAGTGTGTTCATAAAAAATACATGAATCTTCGAAAGATATCAAAAAAATATTTTGCATTAAATAAAATGATAAAAAAACCCCCCGAAAAGTTTTAAGGGGTATTTTGGTCATTTTAATTTTGAAGGATAGTTTTTTTTATATTTTTATTAGGTGCGCTTCATGAGAAGAACACATATCAATTTCAAGTCATTTGGATCGGTATAAAAAAAAATTAAACTTCAAACACTACCAGATATCTGTGATCGTCAGATCGTCTCAGATTCAATCTGAGATGTTGGGCTTATATTTATATGAGTTAGTGGGCTAATCTCAACTTTTTTTTTTTTAATAATATAAGGTGGACACCTTATATAAATTTGTTCTTTTTAGGTTTATAAATTTGTTTCCTTATTTTTAGGTTTGTTTTGTGTCTTGGTAAGTATCAATTTGAGTGTCTAAATGTTAATACCAGTATCGAGGTGTCTTCTGTCTGAGTGCCCATTGGCATTATGCATGTCCTTACAGGCGTCTAAGTTAGGATTAGCGGCTCTTGAAGTGTCGCCGTTGTTCTACAAGTGTCTTGGTAGTTTTATGAGTGTCACAGTTTGTTAAATGTGTATGTTGACTCCACAAGTGCATGTCTCGTATTCGTTTAATACTGTGGCACTGCTACACATGGTCATTATCATTTAAACAACTCCCATTGACGTATTAACATCCGTGATGGTAAAATGGGCATTAATTAAAAAAAATGGCGAAAATGAGTATAAGTGTAAATAAAATGATATTTTAGTATGTAATATTTTATTATTTGGCCGCCGAGCTCGATTCTTTGATTATTTGTGAGGATTTAAACTTTATCTTATAATTGTTAACTTTTATTCAATAAAATATCAGATATTGTTAAAAAAAAAAAAAATTGTCTATTGCTAGTATTCAAAAACTAAGGCATATATCTGATAACTTCCCTTTCTTTTTTTTTTTTGACTTTCAATGCAATTTGGTTAGGTGTGGCAATGGACCCAGTTCTGACTTGGGACCTGACAGGTGGGCCCGATTGGGTCCAAATCTCGAACCCAAATACTATTTAGGTCCAGGTCTGGGTCTATATAGACCCGACCCGAATAGTGTTAATAGTTAAATAATATTTAATATATAATATTAATATAACTATATATTTAGTCATAATATTTTAAATAATGTATGTATATATTTAACAAATATATAAAATTTATTTAAATATAATGATGTTTGAGAAAATTACGTAGAAATCCGTTATACTTTATGTTATTACAGTTACACCAAATAGTTTCCATTATTACACAACTGTCTATTTTTTATTTTCTATAGCGTCATTTTTTAAAAAAGACAACTTTGCCCTTTTTTAGATGTTCATCATTCGCATTTGTGAAATTTTCGGATGTTCAACATCCGAAAATAGCTGTAGCTCCAATAGTGTATTTTTCTCGTTTCGGATGTTCAACATCCGAAAATAGCTGTAGCTCCAATAGTGTATTTTTCTCGTTTCGGATGTTCAACATCCGAAAATAGCTGTAGCTCCAATAGTGTATTTTTCTCGTTTCGGATGTTCAACATCCGAATTATGACATCCGAAAACTTCACTGTGAAAATTCAGACTTGTTGGATGTTCGCAGAGCCATTTGTTGCATGTTTGTATAGCCATTTTCAGATGTAAAATATCTGAAAATGTCATAATTTTGGATGTCTAATATCCGAAATTATGATATTTTTGGATGTCCAACATCCGAAAACTTCATTTTGAACTTACAACATCCGGAAACTTACTGTTGCTCAAACCTTAATTTCCACACCCTAATAGTGATAGCCCCTCAATCGTCCCTTAATTTCCACACAGGAGAAGTCTCAAATCCTCGCCGTAACCCTAGAAATGGACATATGTGATACACGCTCTAACCTCTCTCTAGGGTTTAATGTCCATTCCATTTCTGACAAACATGAAGCATCTGGACCTGTTCGAACCCCAATTGCTGATGATTCAATTTACTTTCAACTCGATTCGAGCTTTTCCAATGATCAGTCATCGAATTCTGCTTCCTCGATACCATTGCAGCTGCTTGAGCAATCTGATTACAGCAATTTCGGCAATTGTGTAGAAGACACAGAAGTGGGGGAACAGAGAGAAGAAGAATTCAGCATATTGGGTTACCCCATGTGCTTGAAGAGAAGAAGAGAGAGGGACGGCTCTGTGGTTTCTGCTCAGAAAGGCAGCAACATGAATCATGTTCATCATCGCCTATGGATTTAGAAGCCAGGAGAATGGCAGTTAGGGTTTGGGGAAAGCAACCTTTAGCAAATTTTGCAATGTATACAGGCCTTATTTTGCCTAAAGATCGAATCATGGGCCTTGATTCTCCATCTGATGGTCATTTGAGTCATGCGTATTACACACCCAGTGGCAAAAAGGTATATGGTGCTTCGATTTTTTTTGAGAAGACGAAGTAAAATACACTATCTCGCTATTTTCGGATTTGAACATCCAGAAACAGTAAATTGAACGTTTTTTTTCAAGCCTACGTTTCTGAAAACTTCACATGCAAAGATGTTAAGATCACTGCCATCCAGGCCAATGGAGCTTTATACAAGAATCAAATATATTGATTAATAAAATTATCCAAGATAACTCCCTCTTGCTAATGCATCTGCTTCATAATTGCACTTCTTAAAAGTGCTCAAAGCAATTCCAAGCAAAAAATAATTCACAAGTCGAAAAAACCAGAGTACTGCTCAAAATTTTCAGGCTCATGGACTTGGGATTGAAAATAAGATTTTTGTTTTTTGGGAAAATATATTAAAATACACATTCTTTTTCCAACTATTTACTATTTTACATTTTTCACATCCTTTCTCAACTTGTAAAGGATATTTTGAAATGGAAAAAGTTTGTATAAAGATGCTACCTTATAATGCAGAGCTACAGATGCCTCTAAAAAATCCATTGGAAAAGGTACTTTTAATGTTGAGAAATCGTTTGTTTGATCATTTCAACATCGAGATGTATGACTATAAAAAATAAAAAGATTGTCTAAACAATAGTGTATTTTACAACATATTATTTACACCGTCCATTTTCAAGATTTTCATATGTTTATAGATCTATTTGATTTTAACTATTTTTGAAATTTAAAATTTTATAATTAAATATAAAAATAGATTTTTGAGATAATCCTAATGACATTTTGCATCAAAATTATATACCATGATAAAATTTGAAGGTGCACCTTACCTCTACGCCTACGATGCATACGTATGCAAACTGCCCTTTTGAAATTAAATCAATGCATAGGTAAAATGTTGAATAGTGAATATCTCTTTTGAAATTAAATCAATGCAAATAGGTAAAATGTTGAATAGTGAATATCTTAGGTACATTTTGACAACTTTCCCTTTTGTTTTTTTTGGATGAGATAAAAGCAGGAGGTGGCCCAGTGCCTTTTACTCCCGCGGGAGCATCTAATCCTTTCACGTTATTGCAGCATTAAAAAATTAATTGATGCTAATGGTCCTTTCACGTTATAGCAGCATTTAAAAAAATCAATTGACGCAAGTGGTGCCGCCCAGGTTCGAACTGGGGACCTTTAGTGTGTAAGACTAACGTGATAACCACTACACCACGGCACCTCCAACCCACATTTAGGTATATAACTTTTAAAATAACCGCTATCTATAAAAAGTGGAACATATACTTTTCTATTTTGAAAATGGTTTTATATTTCAGGTAGTATTAAAACTATCCGAGAGTTGAGTGTGGCATGCTAGCTTGGCACGCCAGTATTTCTGAGTGCAGGTAGTTTGGTGGGAGGGACATTCTGCTTGTAGTAGAAATGGAATTCAAGATGTTATATTACGGCTTCCCGCCACCCTGAACGTCCCATTCTTAGGACAAAACCTCTGTTATCAGCAACATACTATCAATAGCAAGGTTATGGCTGTATTAATAATGAAAAAAAAATATTTTCTTGCTAATTTAAAAAAAAGTAGGTGGATTTGCAATTGGTTACCTTCTTTCTTGGGTGGTTATTTGCATTATTTCCCTAGGTAGATGAAGATAGGGTCTTTTATTCCTATCAGGACATCCAAACGCGCCCTAAAGGGATGCTTATAATCTTGAAACTCCGGAATTTTGCATGTCCTAATGCAAGGATAAATTACTATTTTATTTAATTTTTTTACAAATTGCTTGGGGTCCTCAATAGATGCTAAGAAGATGCAAGAAACTTGTTTAAATGTAGGTGAAGGGGCTTGAATGGCAAGACATGCTTATAGACACATCTCTCCTCTCTTACATTGCTTGCATTTCAATTGCCAAGTGAATTACATAGTAGGTAGTTTGGTCCATCACCATCATTAAAAGTTTCTCAATTATTTGTGATCGGCTATATAATAGGTAGATAATTACCCGTGAAAAATGTCACATCAGTTTTACGAGCGAATGCCATTGACATTGCTAATGCCTCATGGTCCTATTATTATGACAAATCTCTTCATGCTGCTAGGTTACCCATGCTTTATTTTTCTTGGTCTTTGCCATATTAAGCAATAACAAATGACAATATTGTGCACATATCCTTAATTTGTAATATGTTTTATTGAAAACTTTATAATTTTGTTCATGGATCTTTTTTTTTTTTTTTTTTCTTTTTTAGAAATTACATCTTTGATGTATTCAAGGATGAGATCACATATAAAAACAATGTTCCTAGAAAAATAGGTCTTCAAGACATCTTACAACCGACATAACATGCATCAAAATCGACGGTTGGCAATGCACCAAATTCACATTCTTCATAAAACAACTTTTTGATTTCTACAAATGTTGTCTAAAAGAAGGCCACGCGCACTCGTGTTTGTAAGATTTCAAATTGGGTGGTTGTAAGAGTATCATTGATCAGACTTGAAGTTTAAAAAAAAAGTTATCAAAATTCATGACGAACCTCAAGCTGTCCAATTTAACATCTAATGGTTAGGAGTAATTTGACCTTCTTGTAACAAAGATATATAGTCTCATAGTATAAAATCCCCTCGTCCCTCATTTTAACATGTGTGTGCATGTAAATAGATTCGTCGTTGTTAAATAGGGCTTTATATCCTCTATCTTTGTTTCTGTAGATGTAATTTGAATATTGGATGTACCGCCATCCTAACACTTATGGACGACTTCTCTTTTCAAACATGGAGGTAAAAAGTTTACACTTTCGAGTTTTGGGAAAGGTTTCTATACTTTTTCTACTGTATAGAACATATATACTTCCCCTCCCATCCAGCCATCCAATTTAAATCAAGTTAGCTACTGACCGTCTGATCTAGATCCAATGCCTCAAATAATTTATTTTTAATTACTTTTTTTTTCAAATTATATGAATATCAATCTTGGTACGTGTCATCATCTCAATGGGACACACCTAAAAATGATATTAAAAAAATATATTCGATAAAAATACAATACCCAAAGTATCCCTGAAAACTGGTAAGCTTAGGTGGTTTTTTTTGTTTTAAAATAAATCATGATGCCTTGATGCTAATAATAGAAGGGAAAAGCACACAAAAGACGTCATAAGTGTACCTACGGCTTGTGGTCACACGAAGCCATGTAAAACCCGTACTTTATTGATGCTTTATGATAGCTAATAAAAGGTTGCAGGTAACAAGACATTTGAATCAGTAGTTATGAATTACTTATTGCAAGGAATCAATGTGGTCTAAAATCAATATTTTTGAAATTTTCATATGAAATTAATAAGTTAGGACCATAATTCCTTACAAAGAAAGAAGGATAGATATAAGTGGTTTAGAATTATGAAGAGTCAAGAAACTCAGAGTCCATTAATCCTATGAAAATATGAATATACAGATTTGTTTTTCATAGGCAAATTACAGATCAGAAAATATAGGAATAAATCACAGATTCTTATAATATACTAAGTCTTACCATAAATATAAGATACTCACGTTGAAAATAAGAAGAGACCAAGTCAAATTGCTTGGTCATCTAGTTGGTTATTGGTAATAAAGCCTCCTACAATTTACTTATATTTCCAAGATTCATTGTGATTGTTCTACAATTTACTTATATCTCCAAGATTCATTGTGATTGTCCTTTATATATAGAAGCACATATTTGTGTAATCTTTATCCAAAATAGTGAAGATGTAGCCAGTTGGGCTTGGATTCGTGGACGTAAGGCTTCGGCCAGAACCACGTAAATCTTGTGTTATCTCTATTCTTCTCTCTCTATTTTCCATAAGAGTTATCCTCTTCCCTTTTCTTCTCTCTCTGTTCTTGTGTTATCTCTCTTCCCTCTTCTTCTCTCTCTATTTTCCATGAGAGTTATCCTCTTCCCTCTTCTTCTTTCTCTGTTGGGCTTTAGATCCGTAAACGTAAGGTTTCGGCTTGAACTACCTAAATCTTGTTTTATCTCTCTTCCCTCTTCTTCTCTCTCTATTTTCCATGAGAGTTATCATCTTCCCTCTTCTCCTCTCTCTATTTTCCATTCTCATGTTTGCTCTCTCGAATCTTAACATGGTATCAGAGCAAGCAGATCCATCCTGAGCAATCTATTGTGGCCTATCGATTTAACTTGCTTGCACCGGTGGTTTAGCTTTGCCTTGCTCAACATTTAAATCAAGAACTAAGACCATATTCAAATCGAGGCCATGAGAAACATATGGTGGGTCTTCATCCAAGATCTTTGCTTTCATTACATCATCGCCCTTTGAGCGATATGCTTGCTCCTTATCTTACTCACAATATCCATCAAAACAACCCTTGTTCCTTATCTTCTCTCTCTTTAGAAGAAGAAGATCGCCTAGTGAAGTGCTCAAAGAGAGGTCTGCTTTATGCCCAAAGAGACTAGTTTTCTCAGCTTGAGCTGGCAAAGAGGCAAGCAGTGGTTAATACTGTCTATGCACCTCCAATCAAGAGTGTAATGGAGATCTAGAGCACTTCTTAAATGACTGGACATATCTCTATCATCAGGGCAGCAGATCTACCCTATGTGAAATTTCCCTTCCCTTTATGCGATGAAGAAGATGCCATTTTTGCAGCATTCGTTCTTAATTGAATGAGGCTGTCGATTTTCTCCCTATTTTTGGAAGTAAAATGGGACATTGTTACTGGAAAATCAGCTGGTTGGCCGAAAATGATGCTCAGTGACCCAAGAGTTGGGATCTTTCCTTCCGGAACACCACCCGTGCTTTATTTTTTAGGTGGGGAAGAACTTGACGTCGTCATCGCGTGGCAGGTGGTGAGTGCCGTTGGTGTGAAGTGTAACACGTGAAGGAGCGATGTCTGCAGGACCCCTCTTCAGGGGTGGATTCCCTTCAAGGGTTGATTCCGGTTGGGTTAATCGGAAACGGCATGAGCATTTTGTCAGGAGCAGTGGTTTAAAAAATGGATCGGTGACTCGGATCGAGCATCTCAAAAACCCATCCGAATTGGAGAATCGGCGATCCAGATCGAGAATGGTCGGATTAAGTCTTAAAAAAAAAATAAAAAAATATTAAAATTTATTATAAATGTTGTTTTCTAAGAATCCAATAAGAAATGTGGATACTACATTATTAACTTTCATTTTTTTCATTAATATACGAATATTGAGATGTTCTTTCTTTGTATGAACTTATTTTAACCATTAAATTTACATCACACAATAGAAAAATCATGGATGAATTATATAATCTTACATGGACTACAATAAAGAATGATTTAAATTGATGAAAAACTGGCCACCAAAATCTTGAATTGGTGGAGAACCCTAATCATTTAAAAAAAACCCAAAATATTACAACCTAACTAACTATAATCCAAAATTATTGAAATTGAAATTGTTGGTTTACCTTTTATAATTATTTTATTATACAAATAATAACAAATTCAAATATCTTATAATACCATCTAATGTAAAATATACTATTGACAACTGTAAGAAAAATAGTATATTATATAATTTATAATGTAAATAAATTAATAAACAAAATAAAAGATTTGGTTATCAATGTAGAAATTATTAGTACGCGTACCAATTTTCAAACCTTTTATTTTTATTTTTTACAAGAAATACTTGTTATATTATCTTCTTTTTTTTTAACAAAAACTTTTTCTTTTTGAAAATAAATAATTGTTATATTATCTTGTATTTATTTTTGAGAAGAACTTTTTATTTATTTTTTTGACAAGCAATGTTTGCCGTATTACCTTTTTTTTTTTTTAATAACAACCTTTTTTTTTTGTGATAAGAAATGCTTATTTTATTGCCTTTTTTGTTTTATAAGAACATTTCTTTTTTCGAGAAGAATTTTTTATTATCTTTTATTTTTTGTCAAACAAAAGGAAAATTCAAAAAAATAAAAGGAAAATTGACAAGAAAAGAAATTTATAAGAACCTTTCATTTTTTTTTTTTGACAAAAATATTTTATTACTTTTTCCAAAAACCTTTTATTTTTGTAATAAAAAAAGAAAATTTGACGAGATGAGAAAAAAACAAAGTTGCAAAAGCAAGCTCCTTTGAACCACCAACCTCCATGAATATGACATTTACACTAATCGATACACCACATGCCACAAGGTGATGTAAATAACCCAAATAAATTAGTATAATACATTGTTGTTTCATGTTATTACCTATTCTCCACAATATCCCACATCGAAAAGGTGGGAGTAAACTCAAGCGAATAAATACTTCCTTGCACATCTAACGCGTGAAACAATGTTGTAATACGTGCAAACCAAGCCGAAGTCACGAGTTTTGTGTATGCAAACCAAGCCGAAGTCACTTGGCCAACGCCTCATGGCGAGTTTTGTGTATCGTAGCATCGTTGGTCTATTTTAACGCACGGATTACTGTAGCAGAACTGCAGGATTACTGCAGCAAAAACGGCCCATACACGTTAGGGTATGATCATTGGTCCATTTTAACGCACGGATTACTATAGCAAAACCGTCGGATTACTGTAGTAGAAACGGTCCATACACGTCAACACGTCAGAGTATGATCATGATCATTGGTCCATTTTAACGCACGGATTACTATAGCAAAATCGCCGGATTACTGTAGCAGAAACGGTCCATACATGTCAACACGTCGGAGTATGATCATTGGTCCATTTTAACGCACGAATTACTATAGCAAAACCGCCGGATTACTGTAGCAGAAACGGTCCATACACGTCAGAATTGAATGACGTCATATAGCGAGTCTACTGTATTGAATCCCCGATTCATCTCTAGAACCCGCCGATTCATCTCTAGAATCGGGCGATCCACCCATACACATCAAAGTAGGATCATTGGTTCATTTTAACGCACGAATTACTATAGCAGAACTGCCAGATTACTGTAGCAGATATGATCATTGGTTCATTTTAACGCACAGATTACTATAGAAAATCTGCCAGATTACTGTAGCAGAAACGACCCATACACGTTAGAATCGGGCGATTAATGACGTCATATAGCGAGTCTACTGTGTTGAATTGGCAATTCATCTCTAGAACAGGGCGATCTATCCATACATGCCAAAGTAGGATCATTGGTCCATTTTAACGCACAGATTACTGTAGCAGAATCGCCAGATTACTGTAGCAGAAACGACTGGTACACGTCAAAATTGGCCGATTAATGACGTCATATAGTGAGTCTAATGTGCTGAATCACCAATTCATCTCTAGAACCGGGCGATCCATCATGTTTTACCAGAATCGACACAGACATACTGATTCTTGTACTGACTCGGGCGAGTCCATTGCGACTCGCCAACTTTTAAATCACTGGTAAGGAGTAACGATAAGGGTGGTCAACGCAAGTTCGGTATTAAGCAAAGATGGGTCCCTATTTGAAAACTCCCTAATCCCTTACCTATTTAGAGGGAAACTGCTCCAACTTTTTCGCTAACCAAGGAGGCTGTGAATGATGCTCTGTATGCTTTCAGGAGGATCTCGTGATGATCGTGGTATTAACCGTTTAGTTGTTTATCCTTCCCTCTTGAAGGTGCATTTCGTACCTTCTAAACCCCTGGTACTACGTAATAGGATAGTTTCTTTTAAAAGAAAGAACATCGAGAAAGTACCCAAGAGACACCAAAACCCACGTGGCCTTCTCCGTCTTTTCCCGAGCGACCCATCCTTTCTCTTAATAATAATAACAATAATAAGGTATTTTGCAAGTTGGGTATTTCTTCACTTCCATACCCAACTTGAAGGGGAGAATATAGGAGATATGGAGATGAAGTCAACATCTCTAATGTAACCGCTATGTGTACAAGAACATCAGTTCTTGCAGATATTTGCATATTTTTCAGTTGTCTCACGCGTTATTTGCTCCTAGCGCCTCGCCATATAGCAGAGGACTTCGTACACCATTGTTGTAGTGACATTGTCAGGGGAAGCATACATTCATGATTAGCGGATTTTTCAAGGAGAAGCTTTCACCAATCTTTAGTGTTTGTTGCCACTATTTGTTGCAGAGTCGTCTTCATTGTATCTTTATAACACTTTTAGTGGTCTTTTTGGTGATCACGTGTCCCGGATCACATCTCTTTGCTCTTGCAGACTATTCAAGCACGTCAATGAGAGCAGTGCAAGTTTTTTTTTGGTAACTATGAGTCTCAAGACACCAATTCCCGTTTCAGTTGGCAAGTTGGACACTTCGATTCAGATCTCCGTGCACCAACTTGAGGGGGAGTCTTAAAGATAAGAAGAGACGAAGTCAAATTGCTTTGTCATTGTGATTGTCCTCTATATATAAAGGCACATATTTGTGTAATTTTTATCTAAAATTGTGAAGATGTAGCCAATTGGGCTTTGGGTCCGTGGAAGTAAGGCTTCGGCCTGAACCACGATTCATGTAAATTGTGTGTTATCTCTCTTCCCTTGTCTTCTCTCTCTATTTTCCATTTCCATGTTTGCTCTCTTTGCTCTCTCGAATCTTAACAACCCTTCCCAAATATACATATTATAATATAAACCCTTCCTAAATATACATATTATAATATATACCTTCCGTATTAACTTGATAACAATGTATACTTTCATTTCACACTCCCCCTCAAACTCAAGATGCTATGAGAGGGAGCCGCTAGAGTCTGAACGTTAATTCAAGAAACAAGCAGTTGGATATTTAGGTGTATAGCATGACCAGTAGATGCAAATGGTTGTCATGCTCAGATTGCTTGATTAACAAGCACAAAAAGCAGTAGCAGATCAAAAGCCTCAGGAACATATGGCTTCAGGAACTCAGGGCTGTATCAGAGTAGGCTTGATCAATCATATAAAAATTCCAGACAAAGCAGTCGAGACAGCTGAGAGAACAAAATGGTACTTGGAAGAGCCAACAGAACTTGACGTGGATCCGAGACGGATTTAGTAGGTCATTGACCAAAACAAACATGAACGAGTAACAAGACAACAAACTCGATCAAATAACACAAAGATGAATTCAGAAAATCTACTCTTTTTTTTTCTCTTTTCTGTTTTTTTTTGTTTTTTGTTTTAACTTGAGCACAAAAAAGAAAAGCGAAAAAGAACTATAGTTTTTCTCACGAGAAAGAAAATAATGTGCACCCACTGCGAAGCTGGGTTTGTCACTACACTTGTAGTGTGATCTGCCACACCACCAAAAAAGATAATAAAAAAAAGGTGAAATTGGTGGAAAATGCCTTTACACATCTCCGATGCACGTTGTTCACTCTTTTTAAGTAGATAAGGCAAAATTGTAAAGGCAAGAGGGAGGGGAAGACAGGAACCTTACGTTGTAAAAGTCCAGCAAAAGAAAACTGGCTTATGAGGAGAGAGAAACTTGGTGATATCAGCAATTGAAACAGAAAGCAAATCAGCATAGAGAAAACCTTTCAAAAAAATAGGAGAGACCGGGACTGAAGATGCAAATGGAGATCGGTATCGCTTCAAATTTGGACGGAGTAATTGGTTTGTGCACAATGAAAAACTTCCCGAGTTACCCAGAAAGAAAAATAAATCAGAGAGTAAAAAAAGACTTGGCAAAGAGATAGATCTGAGATTCAAAACACGACTTGACATAAGTTGCATCGATTGGGTGAGCAATATACTCGTCTTGAAAATCGACGATAATGCTTCAGAGACGAGGAATGGATACAGTTAAGATGAATTTGTATGCAGTTCAGATGAATTTGGCTATGATACCACTTGTAGAGTTTCAGGTTTCTCCGAAGAGACTCAGTGTCCATTAATCGTATGAATATATAGACTTGTCGTTTATAGACAAATTACATATCAAAAAACATAGAAATAAATCATGGATTCATATACTATACCCATTTGTATCTACCCTGCCCAAATATATAGATTACAATCTACACTTTCTATATTAACCTGATAAAAATATATACTTTGCTTTGGCAGGAATAATTCACAAGAATCCTAAACGAGGGGTAAACAATAACAGTTCTGGCTTTGAGTCTCTCTTCTAGATGAAAATTTTAAAACACAAATAAATAGACATGACTATAAAATGAAATTAATACTTATCATAAATTTTCTAAAGAAAAAAGGGCCTTTCTCCTTGAGTACATGGACTTTATGGCCATGAGGCTCATCAGCGTCCAATTTATGAGTTAGGCAACTAGAGAGAGTGGGATTCACCATCCAAGTTCACCTTTCAATCCAATGCATTGATTGAAATTTCAAATCCAATGCATTGATTGACAGCACGACATCAGGGTGGCCATTCTAATGCTGATGCCGATGCTGTTCCCCCCCCCCCCCCACCGACCATCAAGGTGGCCCTTCTAATGCTATCGACGTTTTAAGATCCATCTTAAATCGTTCAAAAGGGAAGTTCTCATTGAACTGATGACAGATGTCAGTAATAATTCGTCAAGCCTGAACACGAAAATGATAAAAGATCTCAGCTGTCCTGAACTGGTTAGTTTTATGATAACATATATTGACACTCAACTCTTGATTAATAGAGTGATACACATGTTTGCTGTCAAATCACTGATGATACCGAAGAGTCAATGCTTGAAAGCAATTCTAGCAGCAGAAGAGGCCAAGTCTCAGGTAAAAGGATAAAAGATTAGAAATTGTGTACTGATTACATTTTGGTTCTCTTTTTTTGCAATTAAACCAATTGACTCACACTGGTTCTCCTTTTTTGAAATTTACTTAGGCACAATTGAATTCTAAACCATTGGTTAGACTATTGTTTAGTTCTTGAATGGAGATGATATGGGGTTCCTTAATTTCTCTCTCTAGTTTCTCTCTTTACTGTGTCTCTCTCTAGTATATGTTGATATTTCTTGCTTTTCAATGTGATTTTACCTCAGTGATTGTTTTTTTTTTTTTTTATCTTGGCCATACCTTTTGATCTCTCTCTGTCTGGTCTTCATTGATTTCTTCTTGCAGGGTCTTTAATCTCATAATTCATGAGACTTTAATATTCTCCGTTCCTTAAATCTCTTCATCTTGATATCTACAAGGAATTGTTTAAGCCGGTCTTTCATTTGATGCATCTTATTCTCCATTTTTGTGTGAATTACACCAATCTTTCTCTATCTATCTTGTTTATTGATCTGTCCGATTATATTATTTTTTGATTTTTTTGACTATTTTCTTATGTGATTTGACTATTTTTAAGTTTTAGCCTATTTTTCCCTCTCAGTCTTATTCTTATGTTTTTCTTTTTTTTGGATTGGTGAGCTTTCCTCAAGTTTTTATCTTTACTTTTTAGTAGGTAATAGGATTTTGGGCTCATCTAATTGATACCGTTCTCTTCCTTTTTATTATCGTCAGGTTTTTGTTATCGGTATATATATTGTTGTTGTTATTGTTGTTATTTGTGATTTCCATATCTAACTGAGTGCCGACCCTTGGATGTTCACATGTTGAGATTTCGGAAATTCTAGTTGCGCAAGTTCACAATTCCTTAAGGAGGTTACATAAGACTCTTAATTATGTGGCAAAAGGAGTGGTTAAGCAGAGCTGAACTTTGTGAAGTTCTCCATTGTAATACCCTTTCTACAAGTGTTCTATTTTTTTCTTGTTTTATACTATGATTACTATGTTTTATGATGTAAACGTTCTAATTTACCTTAAATGATATGCTCAGAACAATAATTTGATTCAATAGTGTTGGAGTACTGTATTATTCTCTTCTCCTTAAAAAATTATTATATTTTTTCTCTTAAAAATTATTGTATGGTTCTCTACTGTCAGAGAAAACCCTCGGGCTTTTAATACTTGTTTCATTCATAACTTCCCACCAAATCAATATCGTTTTTTATTATGGAGATCATTTTTGTGCCTGCATGAAATCTTGTAACTTAAGATTAACCTAAAACAATCCAAACATTCATGGTTCACTGGTAATCCATTCTCTTGTGGTTTTTGGGTCTCAGTACTCGCACGCTATGCTGTCAGCAGAAATAAATTAATGGATAATTAGAATGGAAATGATACTTCTTTGAAAGGACTTTGCTTCTTCATCTATGGATAATTCACTACCTAATGGGAACAAGCTGGCTAAAAAGGAATTCTAGCAAGATTTCACTCCATGGGAACTATGGTAATAGTATAATACTAGTCCCTCCTCAATCGATCTTGATAGAATAGGGAGTCAGGCATGTAATGCAAAATACATTGTTCTGAAGGAAAATAAGTCTCTTTAAGAATAACCATCCCTTTCTTGTATTTGTTTCCTTTTCTATTGGATTCGTGCTTAAAATCTTGTATAACACAAGCACGGCTGCATTATCCCAAACAAATTTTTCTTTTTTCTCTTCAGGCTGTTTGCTTGTGCTTCCAGTCAAATGCACATTATTCTGGTCCATCAAGTATTGAATGAAAACCATATTTATATTAAATTATGAAATAAAAAAAGTAAAATATCCATTAAGGGGTTAGACCCCTAAAAAATCATCATCCCAATTAACATTGGAGGGTTTACTTTTCAATTTGAAAAATGTTTATATAAAGTGTCAACCATATACTATGAAAGTGAAGTGGATCTCAAAAAACCACCGAAAAAAGTTGCTCCGGCCCCAGAAAACCCTCTAATTGATCATTTTAACCTCGAGATGTGTGGATGTAAAAAAAAAAAAAAAGATTTTAAGTCATGACAATAGTGTATCTCTCAATGTATTTTTGAACCGTCAAATTTTCAAGACTTTCAAGGGTTTATAGATTTGCGTGATATATATACTCTTTCTGGAGCTTTAAATTTTAAAATTAGGGATGAAAACAACTATTGAGATCATCAAAGGACCCTGAACCAATAGGGTTATTCCGCCTCTTAGATGATTCAAATTACTGAAATGCTGCTGCTTGTTCAAGGTTCCCCCTTGCATAAGGGCAATTTGGATTTTTTGAAAATATTTTGTAAGGAGGTACTTGAGTGAGTGTTAATTCAAACGTTTTGATCCCTCAATTGATTTTGTAAGGGGTTTTAACCTCTTAATTGATATTTTTTCTGGCAAATAAAAATAAAAATATAGTTAGAGCATGATGATTTTGGAAAACTTAAGGTCGCTGATTAATCCTTGAAAGAAAATTTCCTCTCGTTAAAGTAATCAAAGTGAAGCTAAAGCATGTGTTTTTTAATTTAAAAATGGTAAATCCATCTAATACTGAACTTTATTCGAACTACTACAATACATT
>NW_006499801.1:805822-859917 GCF_000471905.2 Amborella trichopoda
ATATATATATATATATATATATATATATTGGGGTTATTAAATCGGTAAGAAAGTCCCATCCAGGGTAAGAATGGAACTCAAGACATCAAGTTGTGGCAACCCGCTAACCTAACCATCGAATCTTGAACCAATTCCTATATATGTTATATATAGTTTTTAAGCATTTCATATTTTATTATAATTGAATAATAGTTATAGTCATATTATTAATCATGCGGTTACTAATATATAAAATAAATATTTTTTTATATATAATAAAATATCAATTAATGGGTGCCTGTTATGTAGGTACTCATATTAGTTACATCTACATTCAATATGTAAGTGATCTTTTTAGGCATCAAATATTACTTAGACTCTTTCAAGGGAAGAACGATTAAAATTATGACAATTCAATCTTTATATTGTATATGTATGTCAATTATAATATGGGAAAAATATATATAGAGCCGAGGCTCTAAACAATCAAATTCAAACCTACCTCAAAAATTTCACTAGAAGAAATTGTTTTGATGCCCAAATATCCTCAAATTGATCATCTCGACATCATAATGCATGGACATGAGAAAAAAATGGATTTTAAGTTTTGGAAATAATGTATTTTGTAACGCATTTTTGGATTGTCAATTTTCAATATTTTCAAGCTTTCATAGATCTGTCGATCTATACTATTTTTGAAGCTTTAAACTTTATAAATAAAAATAAAAATATAGTTTAAGGCTGTCACAAAGATTTTCATTATTGAAACTATATTTCTCGATGCTATTTTAAGGTAGGCTCTAATTTGATTGTTTACATCCTAGGCTCTATACAAACCGCACCCTTATAGTCTTATAATATTAATGCATATTTATTTTATTTTATTTTATTGTGTGCATATTTGTTTGTTTGTGAGTGTGTTCACGCACCCCTGTGTGCATGCATGCGCATATGTGTGATACCATTTATGCATATATATTTACATTTGTTATATTACATAAATTTAATAAGTGATTTTGTTTATATGCTATTGTCTTAGTAATTATTATTCTATATTCTATTGATAGGCCATACCAATATAAACTCTATCTTTATTTGACAAGTTCATTATAAATTTATTTGTATTTCCTACAATCTCTCATGTTTTAAATTAATAAAGAAAGTTCTTGTTTTAGGTTTATCTATTAAAAGTTCCATTTATCATACACAGTTCCCCTATTCCCCCAAACTCCTCGATTCCCCTAAACTACTTTTCTTTCAAGGACATCTGACCTAACTTATATCTAGCAATATGGTGTCTCTATCTTAACGCATGTCATACCATTAACTGCGGCTTAATATATATAAATATAAGTGCAAATATAAAGAGATACACGATGTAAATATAACAAATACATATTCATACACTTTCTTGTATTGTTCATGGGGTAACATATCATATTTGGAAAATATTAAAGTGTTATGCATTGCTTTTATGGTTTTGCCATTTCATTCTTCTTGTTAAAGTTATGTATCATAAATCCATAACAATGATATTGTATCTTGTGGTTTGCAGAGCTGAATATAACCCAAAAACTGACCGACTTGATGAGAAATTCGTGTTAAAGGGACAATGGTTTCAAAGAAAGGACTCGGAGGTAAATTTTGTGACAGGGTACTTTTCCATAATTTTATGGAGCTAGTTATGCTTGGAGTATGCTGTTGTAATGATTCCAAGGCACATATGTTAATCTTTAATGTTTATGATTTACAATTGCCATGTTTATGTTATTTTATAACTACTGGCAACATAGCGGCATTCAGTGGATTTAATACATCACAATCACTCCCCTTGAAACATGCATTAGCCAGGGGATATTAAATGTCATTGTAAACAAGGATATAAGCCATGTTACTGCAACAGTCCAACGAAGGGCCGGTGTTGCATGCCAACATGTGTTGATACTTCCAGACTCTTCAAAGATAAAACCCAAAAAGGTGCCCACAAGGTGCTCAGACTTGAGACCTCTTGGAGAGATGCTGTGTGGTCCCCCATATTACCACTGATTACTATGTTAAACTAAGCTGATTTCTAATCTTAACCTAAGGACATTTTATGATTTATAGAGAAAGCTTATATTTCTATTGATTGTTTAAAGTACTATTTGTGTGAAAGTATTCTATGTTTCCTACTCTTTATGCCCGAGAGCTGCATATGAGACAACAACACTCATATAGATTTCCAGGGAACATTGGATATAAGTCAATTATTATTTTCTGTGTTCAAAAGATTTATACACATAGCTTCAGTGCTTACTTTCTGGAACACATCAATGGTATGGAGATCATTGTTGTTCTTGAGTTCCATTAGTGATTGTTTCTAACCAGAAATTAGAAGTGAGCATTTGGTCAAGGCACGTACCATCTCATGCTATTGTCTATCGTAAGTTATGTACATTGTGCCACCTATTGTCCTTTGTAGTTTTGGATACTATTCTTCTTATTATTTATTCTACTCAACTATGTTGCAGGTTGTTAATAGCTGCGGAAATGTTCTTATATGTAGCCATTAGTTGCCACTTAAACATCCCTGAAGGAAGATCATTACCAGGTGTGATATACTGTCATGGAACAGGTGAGTCAGATGATGTTGGATTATGGGTTCTTGTCTTAAGTTTGATTTATTCTATTTTTTGGTTTTATATAAGGAAGAAAAAGGTATTTACTTACAAACACAACGGAAAAAGAAATATTACCTGTAGGGGCTGAGTTTCTCCTCTCTTGATTGTTACCATGGAAAATTCAAAGAAAATTTCTTTTAGCTTGATTTCATCTTTGTGCACCACTGCTGTATCAAGTCTATTTTCATTGCAAGGCTAAGTCACTTAGGTACTGTGGTCTTTATAGTTGGTATACTGCAGATTCCATTTGAAATAGTGGAGACAATTATCTAGCTTAATCTAATAAATTAAGGGCATTTTTGGACCAGACCCCTAGGAATATTTTTAACTTTACTACTATATAATTAGGGGAAAGTAGGCTTATTTTTCTAGTACCCAAGTAGCCACTATTTGGTGGCATTTTCTACACATGCAGAGTTCTAAAAAGTTATACACAAATGAGTTGCAGCAGAGTTTGTGCACAAGCAGAGGAAGACAGTGCTACTAATCCCTTTTAATGATCCATCCAAACTGTACCTTAAGTCTAGGGTTCTTGAGTGTATTTTTCTGCAATTATCTTGCCCTCCCAGGCTTAAAAACTATGATGTGTTGGAAACCTGCTGATCTTAGCAGGTAGCACAATTATTGATGATTTATAAACATCCAACTCTAGTGCCTTCAAAACAACATGTCCTCAAATGAAGTAGGCAAAGGTAGCATGTGGACATGGACAACAGCAGATACATTGCATAATAACATTTGTAGTAAAGGAAAATTGCGGAATTGATAGCCTTCACTATTTGAAGGCATTTTTTCAGCACTTTGTATACTCGATGTGGAATAAAAGAGAAGGTTACGTTAATAAGCCCTAATTCACAAGTGGATTTTCGTCAGTCTTAGAACAGTAAAAAAACGAGTGAAAATGTTCTTAAGGACTCGCTAAAGTCGCTTGCCAAGTTTCGTTGCAATCCGACATGTCTAAGGAGCACAGATGAAGAAAGAGTTCTAAAAATCAGCTTTTAACACCTTGAAATGGACCTCTATAACTGGAACCCTATTAACAGAACGTCAAATTGCCGTTGGGACCACCGCCATTGGATCCAACACGGTCGAAAACCCCGAGGAGTTAAATTTTGGCTCAATCGGGCAATTCAGGAAGAAGTTATGGGCAAAACATTGAAAAGGGATAGGCGGCACGTTATTCCCGTGCGCCCTCCCTACACCAAGTCACCATTAATGGTAACTGGTTTCACAGTTTTGGGCAGTGACTTTCGAAGGCTATATCTCCCTTGTCTGAAGTCGGATCATGCCCAAATTTTGGGAGCGTGTTTGTCTCGTCCCCCTGAGCGTTTTGATATGTGGTACGCCCTGTGACGACATCCGAGCAGGGAGAAAAGCTAGAGAGAATTTGACTATTCGTGTCAAGCAGTGCAAAAATTCAACAGCGATGCATCTCGATCGAACGACCATATCACGATGCTCGCACATCTGATCGTCACCAAACCAATTCCGCCTTGTTTGTAAGATCTGAGGCCACATCCGGGCCAAGTCTTGCGCATGATGAACGGTTGGATTTGACATACAAAGGTCGCACAGCTGCTGTAAAAATCTAGCTGGTGGAATCCAAATTCCGGCCAAAAACCTAAACGTGAAAAATCTTCCTTTGGGCACGAAATCGAGCTGCGTTTGTCGCAAAATGATCGTGACTGCATGCTCAACTGCATGCTCAATGCGTGTTCTTCCTCTCTCTTCTTCTCTCTTCTCTTTCTGTCACGCACGACGGTGACTATTGCCGTGAGTGTTCTTCTCTATCTTTTCTCTCTCTGTCACGCACGACGGTGACTATCATCGTGTGTGTTCTTCTCTCTCTTCTTTTTCTGTCATGCACGACAGTGACTATCGCCGTGCGTGTTCTTCTCTCTCTTCCCTTTTTGTCACGCACGGTGGTAACTATCGCGGTGCTTGTTCTTTCTTTTTCTCTCTTCCCTGTCACGCATGACGGTGACTAGCACCATTCGTGTTTTTCTTTCCTCTCTCTTCTTCCTTCTCCTGTCCGTGTCTTCCTCTCGCTTCTCTCTTTTTATCTTCCTTCTTTATCATTGCTCTCTCTTGCTTCTCCTCTTCCCCTTTCTTCTTCTGCTCTCCTCTCTATTCTCTCTCTCTTCTTCCTTTTCCTGCTCTGTCTTTCTTCTCTTCTTTCTCTTTCTTCTTTTTCTCTCCTCTCTTTTTTTTCTCTCTTCTTGTTCCTCCTTCCCTGTCTTCTTTCTTTTCCTTTCTGCACTCTTTGTCTTCTTCCTTTCTCTCTGTTCTCATTCTTTTCTCACTCTCTCATTCACCCTTTTATCTCGTTTCTCTTATTTCTTTCAATTTACCTCTCTCTCTTATTCCCTCTTTCTTTTGCCCCTCATCTCTTTTCGTCTCCTTTCTCTCTTGTTTGACTAAGAAGGTTGGTAAAAGTCTTGCACTGTTATGGTAATCTTGTCGTTGAACAGTTTAGTCGTCGTGCCGGTCTGAGTTACCGTGCTCATCTAGCTGTCACGACAGATTAGCCTTTGTGTCGGACTATTAGGAGCTGATTTTTCGTTGAGTAGTTAAGCCGTGGCGCCGGTCTGAGTTACCGTGCAAGTCTTGCTACCACGCGGAGTCAATTACCGTATAGGTCTAGCTACTGTGCCAGATTAGCCTCATCCTGGTCTAAACCCCTTTCCTCTCTTTTCTTTCCTCATTATATTTCTCCCCTCTTTCTTTATCCCCCTCAACCTTCTCGATCTTCATCTTCCCATTCTTCTCTTCTTCACTCGGATGTACACATTCGTATTCGCCCAAAGACAAGGTGGGGTCCCTTGGCCCACTTGTCTTGTATACTAACATGTGCATGTGTGATTATAGAAAACATCAGAGTACAGGTCAAGGAAGGCAATTTTGAACCAGCCATAGGCTTGGGGGGCTTTTCATTGTGATCTAAGAGGGCACCCATGCGAGTTAGCTCGAGTGAGTCATGGACCCAGGTGGGTGTGTCTCGCCTCACACCAAATTCCTCTCTCACCGGTAGGTGTACCTACTCTCGTTTCCTAACAAGGTTCCCGAAAGAGCGGTCTCAAGTCCCGGATTTTTTTAGAAACCCGAGATATGTGCCACTAGGTTATCCTGACCCAGGGGTGAGATCAAGGCGTCTAACCAGCTTGGTGACTCCATTGGGGACACACCACCCTTTAGTCGGATCGTTCTTGTTTGGCTAGTCTCTCTTTTTGTTTTTCTGTTTATTGCACCACATGGCACTTGGGTTCGTTAACCCGTTTATCCGGATAGGGGATTTCTTAATCCTCGCATTCGCGAGCTTACCCCAGTACAGGCTCCCACAGCCTCCTTCCCGACCTTCCTTTTGAGCGAAGACCCCGTCTCCCAGGTCTTAACTTGGCTTGGCGTGAGGAGGGACCTGAAAGTCCCTAACTCCCCATCTCCTCACTCTGATGGAACTCCCACCAAGGCACCCTGCATCGGTAGCACTTCTGCTACTGCACACAGCACCCACCCCGTTACCTGCAAGTCTCTTGCCAATAATGTTGCCTAGTGTCACGACCCTGCCTCTTGCCCCTCTTTTATTTTTATTTTTTTTGTTTTTTCTTTTTTTTAATAGTAGCCGGAGGGCAACAGGGTGTGGGACCGTGATCATGAGGTTGCGAACGTCACTTAGATCGGAGTGCACTCATCGCTTTTATAAAAGCGTTAAACAAAGCAAACCACGAGAAAGAGAACTCTAAAGCAAGATCTGGGCAAACTGAAACTTATATTTATACATATTCAAACTTAAGAGTATTGTCTAAGGCACCAAAGGCCCAGATACAAAAATACATAATTTCAACCCAAATAAAAACATGGCCCACGGCCATTAAAAACATACAATAAAAAGCCATCAAAATTCAGTTTGTACCATCCTTGAGCAGGTGCAAGCTACCCATCATCTTTCTTCATGCGATGACTTTTAAGCAAGGGTAGGCCATGCATGTTACATAAGATATCTTCCTTTGAAAGATCTCCAAAGTCTTTTCATAACCATTGAGGCCATAATAGTCCTTCAGCTGCTCCAAAGGTGTGGTAAAGCCTTCAAAACTTATTTGAGTTACTCAACTCCATGGCGCTAGGATATTTAAGGATGATAGATCTCACACTTGAATAACAGTGTGCGTATGGCTATCAGCAGGCCCGATAGAATAGTGGATGGATTGGCTACGCCCAGAGTCTGAACTTTTGGCAAGGTGTGGTGGTTTACTCAGAGACCATAGGGGCTCCATCACTTTCTCTTACTTGCTGTACATGCGAAGTTATATGCATTGGGGCATGGAGTCTCTCGCCTTCAAGAGTATCACCGGTGTATCCTTATTGAAGGGGACTCTTCAACTGTTTATCACTTGGTGTAAAGACCCTTCAATGGTCTTGCTTTTTTTTAATGATCAAAACCAAAAACAAATGGAGTTAACTGTTCCCACTTAAAAACATGGGCAATCTAAAAATAGGAACTCAATTCAACTCCTTCCATCATTTTCCTTTGAAATAAGTGACCAGATACTACTATACTTACAACTAAGTGTACTATTTAGGTACTCTTGCCTAACATCCGTCATTCATACTTCTATAGGTGGTAGAGAATAAGAATAGGGTGGGCGGCTATAAAAGTGGACAACAGCTCATCATCGACCATCCTTGGATGAACATAGACGGTGGATGTTAAGTTTGAATGCCCTGTTCCATAGACCTACCAGGTACAGAATATTTCCCCTTGAAGTAATTTATATCTAGAGAACATGGGCCTTTGTCTCACAGGGATAACATAAGTATCTCAAAGATGATGAGGTATTTCCAAATTAAAAGAAAACAACATTAGAGGCCATTTACTCGAATGTTTGAGGATGCAGAAGTCCTTTCTTTGGGTCCATTCAATTAAGACTAGTCAACCTTATCAAAAAATAAAAATTAAGACTAGTCCCAATTTGAAGTAACAGAAACATTTTGATAGAGGGGCGTTATGTGGTTTTGGATCAAATCTGCAGACCTAGGGTTTTAAAAAGTTTTCAAATGCTTCTTTAAAAAGGCCAACAAGATCCCCATTGTTCTGCTTGGCTTGATGTATAATGTCTACATGGAAGTTTTAAATTTGGTAAACTTGGAGGTTTAGATAAATTCCTCCAAAAACAAGATCCAGAAAATGCTTTATTGCATAGAACTAAAGCTTACCATAATGGTGGAAGACAACTGACACCTTAACAAACTTCAGTTTAATGGATTGTATGTATTGGGAATGCGATGGAAACTGTGCTGCAAAATGATCATCCATTTTTGCAACCCTCCATGCATGAAGATATGCAGTATGCAGACAATTGCGATGCTGCTCTGGTCATTTTAAGACAAGTAACATGCGCACAAAAATAAAGATTGAAAATTTGAAACTACATACTGTGTAAAATAATCTATAAAAGCACATAATTCCCACATACCACTTTACAAAAAAGAATAGAAATTTAATTTCCTTAAAGCAAATGGTATTTCAAACCCTTGGCTGTGGAGACCATGCAGTTGCAGTTATGAAGCAGACAAGTAAAACTAATCCTTAGCATCCCTATTCGCTGCATAGGAATGAAATAACTCAATGATCAGAAGGAAGCAAACACCGCTGATTGTTCCTAATAATGAACAGATCAGCAATAACCGAAGAAACCGGATGTGTTAGATGAGCATAAAGAGTGCACTTTAAAATTTTAAAAAGAAAGGGACGATATCAAACAAAGTGCAAACAGAGCTTTGATTGTTACTTCCTCAATGCATGGAGATGTCTAAAGTAAATCAAGTTCGGAGTTCTTTCCACATTTATAAAACGACAAGAGGCGATGTCAACACAGTGTTAGAAGATTGGGTGCTCTAGAATCTAAAGGTTTCAAAATTAGCCGGACTAAGACCGAGTATATGGAATGCAAGTGTAGTAATAAGAGTAGAAACAAGGAAATAGTTAAGATTTATAGTTAAAAAATACTTAAAAGAGATTGTTTTCAATATCTAGGGTTAATAATCTAGGAGAATGGAGAGATTGAGGAAGATGTTGCAAATAGAATTAGAGCTGGGTAGACGAAATATAAATATACATCCAGAGTTTTATGTAAGACCAACAATGCTTTAGAGGACAAAATGTTGGGTGGTCAAGAAACAACATATCCATAGGATGAACGTAGCTGAGATGAGGATGTAGAGATGGATGACTGGTAAGACAGGATGAGTGGCAAGACAAAAAATTATAGAATTTGGAATGAGTGCATACAAGGGATCTTAAGTGTGGCTTCAATAGGCAATAAAATGAGGAAAAGTAGACATAAATGGGCTGGCATGTGCAGCAGACCTAATACAATATTGATTAGGAGGTGCGATTTGGTTCAAGTAAAAGGCACTACAAGGGCAACGGAAAGGCCCAAAAGGGGATAAAAGTAGTGAGAAAAGATATGATGACTTTTGGTCTTATTGGGGTTATGGCTCTTGATAGAGAAGAATAGAGGAACATGATTCATGTAGCCGGACTCAAATAATTGGGATGAGACCTAGATGATGATGACACCCATTACAATGACGACTATTAATGGCGACGCCTCTTGGAAGTTAAAAAAACACAGTATGGTTTTTCAAACCTTGTTTATATGTTTCTAGTTTGTGAGAAACTTTGGGAAGCATCATTGATATTCTGGCAAAGGGCTTCATTGCTTAAAAATTCCATGTGCTACAATAATTACCATGGCGAAAAAAATTGTTAAAAATTGACCACCAACTTCACTTACAGAAATCTAAACAATGGCAGAAAGTTGACAATAAAGCAGTATACTCGCTCAGCATTAATAGTTGGGAACTATACTGAACTCCTCAAGACCAAGAAATGTGAGTGGTCATGAGGGTCAACACCATCCAAACAAATATTCTAGCAGGTCAGGTCATGTTCCCGCAGGTGCCATTCTCTCTCCATTATCATCCTACCACTTGATTGGATGATGATGACACTCGTCCCCACTGACATCTCCAGTCATGAAGATTATGGTATACTTCCCACTAACTATTTGCCTATGAATTATTTCCTGCTTTTTATTAAATATATTCACTTTTGTAGATTAAGATATAAAGGAGTACACTATGTGTTCCATATTGAAGTTTCCATTGTATACAACACAACAGAAAGAAAAAAGATGAATGTTTTAGTTCAAGTATGTGAATGGTTGTATATACAATGAGCTAATAAAAAACCTTCGTGTTTTAAGTTTAAGAACGTTTGTAATAGAAAATTCTGGGCATATGTTCAACAAATTGCAGAAGAACTTCAAAATATGAACTTATGTAAAGAATATCTGACCTTCAATTTTCTTGTATATAAACTCATTTGGATATGCAGATCCAAGGATTTAGCCACTGTAAAAATATGTGTAATATTCCGATGTTTTAACGCATCCTTGTTATATGCCACTCCAATGGAACCCAGATAGAGACCCTAAAACAATTTGTGAAAATGAATGTCAAGAAATAATTGAAAAAAATTCCATAGAAAACTATTGTCCATCAAAGGTATTGATTGAACACATTATACAATATATATGAGTAGTTGCAGCACAGTTTGGACCTATAACAATAAAAACATAAAAAACCAATTCCAACAAATGGATCCAAGCCTCTAAACCAACTGATCATTTTCAACTCATAAGAATACCAATTATCCAAGATAACAATGAAACTCAATCCAACAAAGTGATCCAGTCATTCTTCTTGAAAATGATAACAAATTGACCTGATCATAGATGTGAGGACATAATAGTAACATTCGCCTCTTGCAAAGCCTCTATTTATATGAAAGTGAAGAAGAAGCAAGTTTCTTAACATATCCTATAAGTGAGGGCTACAAAGTGCGAAAGTATAGATATAACAAAGATGGATAGTAAAACGAAACTCACTATTTGGGACAAAATAGTGACTGTGGGACGTTACGAGCTAGATTCTCCTATGCAGGGCCGATGACCAACTAAAATACAAAGTTTGCTGTCTCCCTCCTACCGAAGTTGGATCCCCGCAAATATGGCCTCTAAGGGTGGGATTGCAGTCACTGGAACGTCTAGCTGTCTCACAAACCATGGCATGTTGTTTATTTCTTGCCTTGTAATATATTTGAGCTTCTCTAACATATGCATGTCGCTTAATAAGACTGTTCCACTAGCTTTCTAACAGAATTGGAATTGTTTTGATATAAACATGAAGTTTCATTCTTTGATTGGTATTTTAACAATTATTGGTTTCATCTAAGCCCTTATTATAGCACAGTTCACAATAAATTTTATGAAGATAAATCAGGCTTTCTCAAGTAAAAGAATAATGAGGAGAAAATTTATTATTTACAAATATGCATTAGAAAACTGTAATCTGGGTTGCCCCCTTCAATCATAGCAAGCAACTACATAAAGATAAGACGTCTAATTTAACAAGAAATTGGTCACAGAAAATGAAGGACACTACAATTTGCAAATTATCTGAAAAGTACCGGTTTCGCAGGGCACGTTATCATCCCTTGCAAATCTAGCAGAATAAAAAGCTCGTACAAAAGTGGCAATTTTCTGCCTGTACATCTCATCGAGCTCAGCCATTGTTGTGGAGGAAAATAAGAAGCAATGTCTCAGTACCGATATCAAGCAGTGGAGAACAGCATGCCCAGTACAATAAACTTCCCTTAGTTAGAACTTGAAATTTCCAAAATAACCGCCTTCAAAGAGTGCAAGGGTATATAGACTTCAGAATGCACTCATAAGAAGTCGATCTAGTTGCCTGAACACACAACATTAGATTCAGGATGTAGACAGCTTTGGAAACAAACCTTTTGGAAGGAAAGAGATTAGAAGTTACTCCAAATTTTTAGAAAAGAAAAAGAGGAAAAAGATAGTTCTCCTTGTCTTCCCAATTACATTACTATCAACTTTCAATCAATGTTTTTTCTTTCTTTCGCACCCCAAAACACACCCCTCCCCCGGTAGGGCCAAAAATTAGTACTCTCATGACTCGTAGTATTTGATGCTGTTTTTTTTTTTTTTAAGTGCTAGTAATTGATACTGTTAGAAACGAAGGATACTTGAAAGTAGATTATATACTCATACAGTTATTCATTACCTGTGAAATAGGCCATATGCATTAAATTTGTCCTTTAAGGACTTAAGTGCCTTATCCCAAAGCCAACTCTCACAAGGAAGGGAAATATAGAAAGGGTGTAAAACAAAAGTTTGTTTACCATGGGTAATAATCAGGATGAAAATGCAAAGGCAAATCAATTTTTTTTAATTATTCATTTATACTCTGTCCTCAGCTTACTAATGCATACAAGCCAAAAAAAACTCACAAACAAGATCTAAGGATTTTGTTGCACTAGGCAGTAAAATAATTCCAGTACATTCTCCATTGCACAAGAACAAAAGAAAGATGTGTCTTGACATTCTGCAAACATTTTCACAGAACAAAAAATGTCAAACCGATTTCTCTCCTCCAGACAAACCAAAACACCTAGCAAAATGAAGATTACAAAATTTCCATGCATAATGAGTAATACAATACTAATAGGTTATTTCTTCTTACCTTCATTGATGCAATGTCGCTTGCAAATTATGTGTAACATCTCAAAGGTAGTTCATTATATGACGGTTTTCGAGATTGTCTTAACCTTTTTTGTGATTGCAGGACCAATCCCTTATTTGGGTTTTTTATTGGATACAAATAACCAATTTTATTCAAATTTATTTTAACTAAGAAGCCTTCAATGATTACTGATAAATAAAAAAATAAAAAAATAAAATTAAACCAAATGACCTTTGATGCCAATTGCAACCAATGCTTTGGAATAGGCAAAACAATTTAAAACTCTAAATATAATCTTCCGAAAACACCTAAGAACCCCTCCCAACATTTTGATGAAATAATGCCCAATAGCTTCTATCAGCCCCACTGTCCAATTGGACATGAACCCACATCCCCAAAAGAGAACCAATAAAATACATGGAGGCAACTGAAGAAATTAAATGAATATGATCAAAAATTCCATTTCTCAAATTCAAATTCTCTACAAAAAAAATCACAGAACAGGGAAATGAATCCTGAACCTAAATTTATTTAAAAACTAGACAAAGAAAAAGTGGCATTGTGTAATAGTAATAAAAGCATCACATAAAACCAAAAGATTGTATTAAGATTTCAATTGAAAGTTAGGCATTATTTTTTCCATTAGGGCATTCAGCTGCCGTTCATTGCAACTTCTTTGAGTTACATATCCAAATAAACAAAAATTGTGTAATGAAACCCATTTATAACCATCTATTTTAGTTTTCTTTCAGAATCAATGATAAAAGCAAATAATAAAATCCAATTTAACCATTGTTTTTTCTGTTTTTTGTGATTTAATTCAGAAGAAGAAAATTGTGTAAAGTGGCTTTGAAAGCACCAAACCTTTATGGAGTTAGCATATAAGAGGGAAAAGGTAGAAATATGTTTAACCGCCGAAATGAAACATTAAAAATGTGATTCTGAAAAGTCCACGCCCTTTTTATAGAATAAATTTCTCCATAGTTTTACATTTAATCACTCGTTATCATTACTTGGTTCAAAGCGAATTAGTGACCCAGATTGGCTTGAGCCAAAAATCGTGTTGGATGATTGGTAACCGATCGGTCATCTATTTTAAAAAGAAAAATTCAAATTCAAAAAATCATTATAATGTTTCATAAATTTAATTTTTTAGGTTTTTGACAAAAATAGCGACAATTACATTTTGGTTGTTCATTGTTGAATAAAAAATATCTAAATACTAAGAAAGTGTCTTATGTTGATTGTTTTTGTGTCTATTAAGTTTATTTATAGTCAAAATAAAATTTAAAATGCAACTCATGACAATAAAATTAATCTTTATAACTCAATTTATTTTTTATTTTTGTATTAACTTAAGAATTTTGACTCTTAAAAGAAACTATATGGAATAAATTTAATGGAATAAGCAGTCCGATCATGTAAAAATCGATTCAACCCTCACTTGAACTAGTAATATGGAATTTCAAAGAAAGAAAAATATGAAAAAATAGTTCACGATAAATTGTGTAATACAAAACCAAAAACTGGGTAAAAATTGACTGATTTTCAACCTTACATAGCTAAGTTTTATTAAAAGATGTAGTTCTAGTATCGAAAACTTTATGATGGATTGGAAATTCATGTTCAACTCTAATTATCAAATTCTAAATTCTAAAAAGATGCAGATCGAAGTAGACCTATAAACACTTGAAAATCTTAAAAATTGATAGTTTAATAACTTGTACATGATGCCCTAGTTTCAGAAATTTTAAATTGCAATTTAAAGGAGATATCGAAAGATCTTTTTCTTAATTTGTAGAACATGCTTTATTATTTTAAAATTATCAAGTCTAAAGACATCTGGTATTTAATTAGTTTAATTATTATAATTTTATCTGTTTTACTTGCAATTCATTTTTTTCTTTTTGTATTATTCTTCATATAAATTCACCCAAAAAACATACATATATACCCATTTTAAGAGAGATTTTTTGGGGTCTTCAAAATAATCATGTAATGTTTTTCTCAAATGTTATTTGGCACTCCATAATTTGTAGATCGTTTTTTTTATTTTTTTTCATTTTACTATGTTTTTCTCCAGCAAAACCAATGTAATACCAATTTTGTTGCCACATATGTGTTTCTAGTATGATCTCCCTTTTTAGATATTTGCATTTTTTAAAAAAATTTATGATATTTCATTTCTACAACTTGGTGTTTCAACGTCTCATACTTGCAAAAAAAAAAAAATGGATAGGAAGGCCGTGCTTTGTTAGTTAGCACTTGACAATGGGCAACGCTACATCCTAGGTTCGATTCATATCAAGGGTAGGGCTCTCTTCTCCCACTGACTCACCCTAAAAAAAGAAGAAGCTTTTTGGACTTTTTATGGGGACCTATAAAGCAAACATTTGATGCAATGTTATTAAACTCGCTTTGCTTCGACCGAAAAGGCTGAAGCCTTCGGATTTTATGCGTAGACCAAGTTTCTTGCCGCTTTGGTTAGATTCGAGCCTCTTCGGTCTAAACAAAGAAATATCTATATAAAAATATTTTTATATTTTTTATTTTTTTTGAAATTTTATTTTACATTAGTTGTATACATTTTTCTATGCATATGTATCATATTAAATTTTTTAAAAAGTCTGAAGTCTTCCCTGAATCGAGCGAAGCATCAAATTGCTTCATTTTTCTCACCAAATCGAAAAAGACTCCAAAGTGAATCAGACAGATTTGATGTCACTTATTATTTTAAACTAACTAAATTCTATCGTCTTATTACATATATTTTTATTGAAAACTTATTTGGAAGTATATTCCCACTTCGAAATTTAGAGCTTAGAAAATAGAGCAACAAAGTAGATATATAAATACTTGAAAATCTTAAAAATAAGTGGTCTAAACAATATATACAAAGATGAAATAGGTGGTCTAAATGATGTATTACAAGATGCATTATTTTTAAGACTTGAAATTCTTTTTCGATTATATCCATACATCTTGAGGTCATCTCGATCAATTAGAGTGCTTCACAAAGTCAGAACAACATTCTTCTGGTAGGTTTTTCGGCAAACCTTACTTTTAGGATAGCTAGTTCAGGAGTTGCCATATATATTGAGGTCAAGATGATCAATTAAAGGGTTTTTCAGTGTCAAAACAATTTTTTTCTAGTAAATTTTTTTTATGCACGTTACTGTTTGGGGATTTAATCTCTGCAACATATAGGCTAATTTCACTAAATAAAATTTTTGAATCGAGCTCGCTATTTACTAAAAAAAGAAAATCTAAAAAGTGAACCAATTTTTCAAAAGTGAGATTTACGCATCAAAAAACTCAAATTTGGAAAATTTATTTTAAAAATAATCATTTATAATTCTTAGGGTGCCATAATTTGATACTTAAAAAAATCCTCCTAAGCAAGTCGTTTGAGTGAGGGAGTAGATATACAGGATCCTTTGGTGAGGGCATCATATACAAGCTCTCATTATTTTTATACACCTGGAGAAACGCCTAGAGCGCAACCCTCATAAAACTTTCTTTTCCAATAATCGTCGCAACTGAAATTTCAAAAATTTCGGTCAAGCGTAAAGAAAGGAAAGGGGTGGAACATGCCTCAATGTGTTCAAAGCATAGAATTATATAACAGCAAATTGTGATGAAAGGAAAGGGGTGGAACATGCCTCATTGTGCTCAAAGCATAGAATTATATAACAGCAAATTGTGATGATTAATACTAAAATAAAAAGTGACAGTGAAGAGTGCATTCTATGCATCTAAAACAAGTGGCAGCAAGAAAACCTTCCCAATTTGAGTCCCTTGATTTCCATGTTCTTTGCTTTTCCACTCAAATGGTTGCTTTGAAAGGGGTTTATATTAAGGCACTAAAATAATGAGCTGTAACATGTTTTTATTTTTATGAATGAAAAATGGGTAAAGGGCCTTCTCCCCTATTGATTTATCGAAAAAAAAAAAAAGTCAATTTTTTAATCATGGTATGATGTTTCTAGAATTGTAGGCTTTATACTGCCATATTTCAAATCTCATTAGAAAATACAATTCTTGTGCCAAAAAAAAAAAAGGAAATAAAATTGTACCTACCTCATTGAATACATATGTTGCAAAAATACATTTCAAGCGCTAAAATTGACATAGCTCGTAATATACTTTTTTTAAACTGTTCATTTAAATTCTTCACACATCCGTCTTCATTAGAGCAGAATGATGGTCTAAGATTTGTGCCGCCAACCCCAATTAATTGGAAAAAAGGCTATGATGATGATCATGACACATCTACAAAATGGATTTTTTGTTCAAGAATGAAATCTTATTGGAACAGTCTATATCCAGTTCATCTTTAGAAACCATATCACATCCCGGATCTGATGAAATAGGATGAATTGAGACGGTATTTTGTAAATACGTAATTATTTTGAACCATTTCTTTATTTTCCGATCGCCTGGGAGGGACAAAAGAAACATCTTGTTGTTTCTTCAATAATTTTTTATCTCTAGTGGACCTCTCAGTAGCATTCGACCCCAGATGAAGTTCTGACCATCTATTAGAGAAAAAAGAACGAATTGATTTCCCAATAACATTTTCAATATCTTCCGGATACTGATGATTATTCGTCTGCTGCCATATCTGAATCATTTATAAAACGTCAACTTCAGAATTTGGGTCAAAATAAATCTGGGAACCGTAATGTAAACATAATTTCTAATGTGACCTTACCAAATTTTGTGAAACCGCCGCCTCACCAAAACCTCATTCTTTTACCTAGATGCGAACTTTTTGAAGGTGAAGGTGAAGCTGATCAGGAATCCATAAACAAACAAGTTGACGGTTTCTTGCCATGCGACATGGCATTTAATGCAAAAGCTTTAAAGACAGCTCTTCCCCTCAAATGAAGACAACCAATCAGCATATATATATATATATATATATATATCAAAGTGTTTCCCGTCTCTATCATCATCAACCATGACTATCAAAGCAACCCTCGTGGTCTTCACCACCCGTCTCTTCTTGTCTCTCTACCGAGCCCAACCAACCCCTAAAACGACCGCTCCCCCAAGAGCTCTGGTGGCCCCTCTTTCCTTGGACGCCTCTACCTCCCAAGTTACCATCCCTCTAAGATAACAACTCCGACCTTGGGGGAGCGGGAGCCATACCTGCCATGCCCTTTCTTCAGGTTTGCTCCTCTCATGCCGTGCACGTGCTTGTTTCGCCGCTGAACAACTACCCGACGCTTGTGCCAGTCCGATTGGGAGGCCGCCCCTACATCAGTGCTATCAGGGCAACTGTGTTGTTTGGCTACACAACCCTGTTGCTAACACTCGTGCCTCGTCAAAATTGGCCCTGAAAACCGTCACCCTCACCCCGACTAATGGACTTAACCCTACGGGTTCGGCGGCTTTCCCACCTTAGTACGTGCCACGTCAGTTTCTGGGTAGTTTAGCTATAGGGGCCAAAGGGGCAGCCACACTAGGCCCTTCAGAGCTAGCCATCCCCTCCCAACTCCATGCTAGGCTCGGTCTAAAGCATAAGTTTGCACGTTGTTTGCCTAGCACCCCTAGAGCACCCGAAGCAGCCTTCTTCAGCTCCGAGCCCTTCTATTTATTGCCCCCGCCCGGATTGAGGTACGAAAGCGCCTTCTATATGTGACCTTGCTGACAAAACCCGACGGGTATTACATCCAAGTCCAAGCCATCACGATCAGCCTCAATGGTGTGAATTTCAACTCCTCATTCCTCTCACGCGGCACAAAGCTCAGCACCGTGCACCCTTACACCACCCTCGCAACGCCAATCTACAAGGCCTCCGTCGAGATGTTCAATGAGGCAACTAGCGGCATCCCACCTGTGAGGGCTGTGGAACCCTTCCATGTATGCCTCAACACAATCAAGCTCGGCTCCACACGTGTCGGGCTCCAAGTGGGGCCTATAAATTTTCAAGATTTGAAATTTATTTTTTCTCATGTTCGTAAAAAAATGAGCATCCAATTGAGGGTTTTTCAACATTGAAATAACTTCTTCATGGGAATATAAACTTTTTCCTTTATGAAACGCTTATTTGGTTGGGTTTTTCCCCTCTCTCTTTCTCTGACCTAGGTAATTTGTATTTTTGTGGGTTCCCAAAAATGCTTAAACCTATCAAAATAGCTCTTTTTTTCAAATAGAAAAAAGAAAAGCACTCAAAATAGGAATGAAGTATACCTTTGCCTGGAAATGGCTATATATATATATATATATATATATATATGGTGAACTATATCAATCATAAACTTTTTAACATATTTATGTTTTTAATTCAATATTATTTGACTTTATTTTTGCCCTGCTTAGTGATATTTTAATAGATAATATATTAGTGTAATAGATTAGGAAAAAGCTTATATAAAGTTGCAATCTTGAATTGTAGAATTAAGATGTACCTCAAAAATCCATCGAAAAAGGTTGTTTAGATGTTGTACAACCCTCTAACTAGTCATCTTGACATCGAGATGTAGGACTATGAAAAAAAATAAAAAAATTTGAGACTTAAAAATAATACATCTTGCCATATATCATCTGGACTGTCTATTTTCAAGATTTGCATGCCTTTATAGATCTACTTGACTTGAACCATTATTGGAGCTTGAAATTTTATAATTATATATGGAAATAGATTCTTAAGTCATCTCAAAACTTTTACACCAAAATTATATCTTATGATAAAATTTAGAGGCACGCCCTATTTTGACTGTTTAGGGTTACATCTTTATGCAAACCACACCCAATAGATTATAGCCCTGATAGTTATCCACTAAATTTGCAATAAAAAGACATCCACATAATAGTCCAAGAAAGATCCCCACATATAATATTACATAACGATTGCGATAATTTTTTTTTTGAATCTTAATCAAAAATACTCTAAACTATATGTGAAATGACTAAGGTTCTAAGGCTTATTATATGTTATTTTGATACAAGGCTCTGAACTGCATGTGAAATGAGAGTGTTTACTTTTGATACAAGGAGGTCACAATCATAATTGATGACTAGATTTGAAATTGGGTAGTTGAGGATGTATTATTGTTTGGGTACAAAGTCCAAAATAAATTTTTTTGAGTATTGTGACACATCTTTATTCATTGGATTTCACATCTAAGGCTGAAAATGATTGTGAGTTCATTGTACCAAAAGTCAATAGTCTCGTAGTATACAATCTCTAGTTATTTCCAATGTTTACAGATTTATCATATATGCACTATTTTTTAGAGTTTGAAGTTTCATAATCAAAAGAGAAAATGGATTTTAGCAGGTTTATGGTGCCAGACATCCGTTTTCCGATGAGAACTTTTATGTTTTCTATTATAGGAAGAATTGAAAATTGCGTGACGGGGTGTTGGACTTGATTTTGGTACTAGAAGCTTCAAGAGTGGTGTATCCCTACAATATACACCGTACAATTACATTGGTTATTGTAATTTTCACCTGAAAAATTGAGATATTTAATATTTTTGTTGCGACCTACTTTTATAAAGTAATTGGTAGTCAGATCTCAAGGCCCACAAAAACAACTTTTAATGTGTGTTTGATTAGTAGAGCAAGGGGTTATTATGACCTCAGTTTTCACCAACTTTGAAGGCAACGGGATAACATGAAAGCCGTTACTTCTTTAGTATGGGACCATTATCAAACGGGTGCAGTTGGCATACGGATGCATCCGTATGTGTAGAGGTAAGGTACACCTTCAAATTTTATCATGATATATAATTTTGATGTAAAATATTTTTAGGATTATCTCAAAATCTATTTCTATATCTAACTATAAAATTGTAAATTTCAAAAATGGTTAAAATCAAGTAGATCTATAAATATATGAAAATCTTGAAAATAGACGGTGTAGATAATATGTTGTAAAATGTACTATTTTTGAGACTTAAAATCTTTTTATTTTTCATGGTCATACATCTCGATGTTGAAATGATCAATTAAAGGGTTTTTCAACATTAAAACTACCTTTTCCAATGGATTTTTGACGTGCATCCGTAATTCTACATTGTAAGGTTGCAGCCTTATATAAACTTTTTCCTTATCAAATATGCCCTCGGATGGTGAGAATTCGGATTTGTGCAAAATAAACGGCAGTTTGATCATTTATGTTAAAAATTGGTCCACCTAGGTTTCACAATGGGCTGGGCGTTCGGCGATCGGCTGGCCCTAAATGAGTAGGGCGTAGGCCACATACTATGGTTTGAGGGCTGGGCTTGGGCCAGTCCACCAATTCAACCTGATGTAATCTTTTTTTTTTTGTAAAAAAATTGTGAAAAAATCTCAAAAATAGACTATCTAAGCAATTTACTCTCAAATTTACTTTTCCTAGCAACTTCCCTTAAAAAAAAAGAAAAAAAAAGTGAAAGTGGTATAAACGTTTTGAAGTGGTGGTGTGGCATTTTCAAAGGGCATTCCAGTGTTTTAAAGTGGCCGATCGACGTTTTGAACTACGGCAATGTACAAGTACGGTCCTGTGTTTCTTTTTATTAAGATGCAAAAATAATTTGTTAAATATGAAAAGGTATTTTTGTTAAAAAAATAAATTTTTTTAGTTGGAGGTAAATTCAATTTTTAGGGTTTTAGGCAATTTTCCCTTATTTTTTGCTCCACCATAAGTAGAAAGGCACGGCCGGGGGACGGCCTGGGCCCGCCCGTTGCGAACCTTAGCTTCGTGTTTCTCATGCCAACTAAAGTTTCAATGGTATTTTGCAGTTTGTGTTTCTCAGGCCAGCCCGAATTCAATAGACTTCTGCGTTAATCCAAATTCAATAGACTTCTGCGTTGGGTAGTGATTTCCTCCTACCATTTCGCGTTTCTCTTTTACCAGGCATAATCTCTCTCTCTACTTGTTTTTATATGAAGTATTGGGTTTCTTAAACTACTGTTCTCTGTCACCCTCTCTCTCTCTCTCTCGAGGTAAACTTCATATCAAATTTCCCTTTTATTAACTCTCTCTCTTTCATAGTTAGGATGAAATGCAAAATTTTTGGTTCTCTTAGTAGATTTATTATGTTTGTTTTGGCTGTTAGTTAATTATGTGCTAAAATTAAGTGTATCTCGGATTTTTTATGAGTTTTTTTTTCATTAGTTTTCTTTTAAATATTTAGCCTTAATGGGGTATTCCTTACACAAGTATTTATAATATGCTGCATTTGGACGGTTTGGATTTGTTTCTCCCATACTGATACCTGAAAATAATTTTAATGAAATGGTTATGATTTTTTCGAGGGAGAATTAGTATTATACAAATTGTTTTCCATTTGATTGATCTAATGGTTATTAAAAGGGCACTGGCCTAATAATGGCCCTATGATGCAGTGAAAAATTATGCTTCTCGTATTCAGCTTTTTTGTAGATTGTGCAGACTTTTCACATTGAATTTGACCCAGATCTCGGATGCTATGGTTCTAAACTCGTAAATGTTTGAGGCTATATGAAGTCGAAGGATTTCATATGTTGAACGCATTCTGTGTTGATATTGCTACTAGAATTTTAAATGGGAATTTTGGTTTTGTCTTTTCTGTGATTTGTGTCTATGTTATCCACATTCAATCTAATCAATTATTGTTCTTCACATATACTTCTGTTACGCGGATATGTGACATCCTTTGAATAACTGTTTTTTTGCAAACTTGATTTTCTTTTAGTACTTGATGATGGATTTAGGATTTATCTTTGGATTTATTTATCAGCTACAGCTGATGTTTACTCAGTTGTGAGGCATCTTGTGATTTAAAGCCATCTTAGTTCTCAAGTTGTTTCTAATGTTTTGAATCAGAATATCTTGACATGGTCTAGATACTCGTGTTGTGAAGAAGCTATTTTGTCTCGCATTTTGCTCCAAAAGTCAAGTATGCTCCACTATAGAGTCCTCACAATAATACCGCATAAACTTATTTACATGTTAGAGAATGGGAAGACATTGTGACTTGAATCACAAGTTGCTCTCTTTCTCTTTTTTGGTTTTATTTTGGGGGATAAATCCTTATGCGACTGTTTGGAATGCTCAACTTCACAGGGTTTCTCTCTCTTGTTTGTGGGAGGCCTGTTAGTAGTAACATATAGAGTAAGTCGCAGTTTGGTAAATACTAGAATTTCATGTTTGTAGCATGTTATTTCCTATTTGTGATGTTATTGTTTTGTCATGGTTACTTGGACATGTGAAGTGGATTATGTAGCGTAACATGCTTGAGGTGGGCAATCAGAATTGAAGTTTCATTTTTCTCATAAAGTGATCTGCCTCTTTGATTTCTTCTCTTCTTATAAGTACATAGCATTGATGTTGATGTTGTTTGAGCCATGAAGGAATATATACTGATGGTTATGCTTTAGTGATTGAGGTTAGTTGTTTCTTAATAATATTATGTTTCCATGAGGCAACGCATATTTCTTTTGATGGCTTTCTTCAGAGGTGTCTCTGCACTTTCAAAGCTTCGTTCTCGCATTGTAAGTAAAATTTGCTTCATTGTGTTTTATACTGAAGGTACTCTTATCCACCATCTGGATCCAAATGGACTCTTTTCTTTCTTTGGCTTAATTTTATCCGAGAGATTCCCTATATGTCTATGTCCTGAAATGCATGATCTATTCACCTTGAAATGTCAGATTATGCTATATTGGACCTTTGGTTGGTTAAGGTGTTGACTATTGCAAAAAATACATCCCCAAGTTCGAATCCTGCTGCTGAACTACCTTGCTATAGCTATATTTGTTTTTATGTTTTTGTTACAATGTATATCATCATCATCATCATCTGAGTCTTATCCCCACTATTTTGCGTCGGCTGCGTGAATCTTGTTCTGCCATTCCGCTCTATCAAGGGCCATGCCCTCAGTCCGACATAGTTCACCATATCTTTTCTCACTACTTCCATCCATGTCCTTTGGGTCATTCCCCTTGTCCTTTAGAGCCTTCTACTTGAGCCAAATCACGCCTTCTAGGTTGACGTTGCACATGACCAAACGGCCTAAGTCCACTTTCCCTTATTTTATTGCCTATTGGAGCTACCCCTACTTTCGCTTGAATGTATTCATTTCAAATTCTATCATTCCTTGTCTTGCCATTGTCCATGTCAACATCTTCATCTCTGATACACCCATTCTATGGATATATTGTTTCTAATGTATATAAAAACAAAGAGTCACATTTAAGAGTCCTTATTTGGCTAGCACTAAGGAGTCAATTTCCATAATTAATTGTAAAAGCATATATTTTTGTGCATTTAATCTCATCTCCACTACATTCATTCTATGGGTATATTGTTTTTTGTCCATCCAACATTCAGCCCCATAGAGCAAAGCTGGTCTCACAGCTGTCTTATAAGACTTGTCCTTCAGCTTCATTGATATGCGGCGATCACATAAAATTCCAATTGTACATCTCCATTTTGCCCATCCAGTTCTAATTCTGAGTGCGATAAGATGAGAGATAGTAGACTCAGGTGGATTGGCGATGTATGGTGCCAACCAAGTAAAACACCTGTTGGGAGGTTCGAGTTAGTTCAAGTGGAAGGACTTAAAAGGGCAAAGGGTAGGCCTAAAAAGACGTGGTTGGAAGTAGTTTGGAAAGATATGGGGACCTATGGCTTCACTTAGGATATGACCTTTAATAGAGCAGAATGGCGGACCAGGATTCGTGTAGCCGACCCCAATTAATTGGGAAAAGGTTATGTTGATGATGATGAATTTCATCCTTAATTGTTGTAGGAAAGCATTGTGGAAGAGAGCATATCATGAGCCATTGGCTTATGAAAACCTCAATCCGTGACTGCATTCACTGTCTGCTCCGTAGTTGGAGACTGACTGTACCTTGGCTAATGTCTTTGCGTGCTCCGCTACATCTAATCTCCACCATTGGATAGAGGGCAATGGAGGTGGATGCATGGACTACAGTTTTCAGTCTATTGGAGATTTGGAATATGCATTTGTCCCCATTATAAAAATCTGAAAATAATCTGTCGTTTTTAACATAAAAGCATGAATTGTTCTCTTCTCTTTACATCATCTGCGCCATCTAAAAGTGGTCTTCTTGATTTCAATTGCAGCAATCGAGTCTCAATGGTTCAGTTCGGTGGCTTCAGATGCAAAGTGCTTCTGACCTTGTATGGTTTAGTTATTTTACAGAACAAATTTTATCGCTCTTTGGGTGTGAATTTTGGATTTTTATCTATTTCAAAACAAACTACCTTTATGTATTGGTGAAATAACATTCCCTTTCACCATAGAGGTGAGGCTGTGTTGGTGTTCTTCACTGTTGCAAACCTTTTTTGAGATTTGGGTTATGCTATACTTCTAATCTTTGTGAATAATAGCTTAAATGCAATTAGATTTTCAAAAAAAAAGAGAGAGAATAGAAACTTGTTTTATATTTGTTTTCATTAATTTTTCTCTAACATATAAAATCAATACTGATTTTTCATGTTATTGTTTTCATCTCACGCAGGATCTTCATGCTCAGTTGAAGAACATCATCCCTGAGCAGCAGGTATGTGCTTATTCTTTGGCAATATTCGTCGGTTGCTGCTGGTAATTTGATACTTAATCATATATAAAATTGTGGCCCTTTTTCTAACTTGTCCAAATTACTGCTTTGATAAAAAGACCTTGATTAATATAAATCCCGTAAACTAAGGATGGAATTCATGACTTCTTGAAGAATAATGTTAAGGCTACCATCATGTGAGTCAAGCACTCAATAATTCTCAGGTCCTACTGGATATTCTCCCAACGTTGTATATTTTCTGTCTTTTTTGAGTCCTATGACAACCATAAGTATTTTTCCTTCGATTCCAAAGAACTTTGGTGTAAAATGTGAATAGGATTACAAGAGGTAGATGGTGTGTCTATTTCTTGTTCCCATGTCACTTGTTTGATAAATGATTTATTTTTCACTTTGTGATTGTTGAAGCTGATTGTGAGCTTCTATTTACTGTCAAAGGGACAAAAATGTTATAATGTGTAAAGGTCATGTTATTATGATGGAACTGGAGAATGATTGAACTGGAAAATACATTGTTTTCCCTCTGAATGATCCAGCAGCCCCTCTTTTCACTTAGAAAAATGATACACTTCCTCACTTTTTTAAGAGATCAATCTTCGGTAATACTGGAAACTTGGACACTTATTTGTAATCAATGAAAAAGTTGCACTCTTGAAACAACTTAAGATGTCCAACGCCCTTCCATAAGTGAAGGATTTTCTATGACTGCTCTATCTTTGGAACAACATGATCACTTTTGTTTTTTGTATAGGTTTTATTATTTCTTTACACTTAATTATCCTCTCTCTCTCTCTCTCTCTCTCTCTCTCTCTCTCTCTTTCTCTCACTCTTTCTCTCACTCTTTCTCTCACTCTTTCTCTCACTCTCTCCTCTTTTTTTTTTTTGGGGGTATGGCTTATAGGATTTCTTTACACTTAATTATCCTCTTGTTTTTGTGGTCGCTCAGAGTTCTTCCTGTGAATGCAGGAGCGCCTAAAGAAACTGAAATCAGTGCATGGGAAGGTTTATCTTGGGAACATCACAGTAGACATGGTAGAAGGCAGTCCATACTCTTATGTGTTAAGATGAAAGGGATATTAACAAAACAGTGATGGAAAACCTGCATAATGTGCACTAGTTCTCCATTAACTTGGACTTTCATAGTAGTGGATGGATTGGTCATTCTCTCTAAATGATTCTTTTATAAAAGCATTTGCCTGGTAAATATATGATCAGGGGTAAAATACTCCTTTAGAAAAGACTGGTCTTCGATGTATCTTAACTTCCAAAGTTCTAGAGCACTGCTTCCATTTATGTAGGTGTTCCAGCATTGGTTTGATCTCAAACATCCCCCCCCTCTTCCCCCAAGACACCCACAGCAGATGTAAAACTGTGGGCACCCCTAAAGCTACTGAGTGATCATGCAACATCTTCTATTGTATAGGTGATTGGTGGAATGAGAGGAATGACAGGACTGCTATGGGAAACATCATTGCTTGATCCAGATGAGGTATATCAATCTACGATCCTGATCTGTACTTAAATTTATTGATTGATGTTAATATCCTTATGAAATAGTCAACTATATTCAAATAGACCATGGAACATTATACTCCATTGGGGTCATCACCATCCAATGAATTTGTAAGATGGAGATGGAGATAGAGTGGGACCCACAAGAACATGAGTCCATCATTTCAACAGATGGTGGTGGCCCAATGGACTATGATTTTTCATATGCTGTTACCCTGGTGGAGTACAGTTTTGCCTAGTATGCTTTCTGTATTGAAAATATTTGTGAAGCCTCTTGCAGCTATGAACTTGTGGTTGTTAGAGGTACTTATGGAATTTCCTTGTCACCTGTTGCTCAATTAATAGTTTTTCCTCTAATTACATAGGAGGAGTGCTTGTTTGAATCAAATGCTGACAATTTGTTCCAAATTCTTAGGGAATTCGTTTTAGGGGCCTCTCCATTCCAGAATGTCAGAAGGTGCTTCCTGCTGCAACACCTGGGGGTGAGCCATTGCCTGAGGGCCTGTTATGGCTCCTTTTGACTGGGAAGGTAATTATTTGCTTTTATGCTATTGATTTTTAGTTTTTTACACTAAAAAGAGGTTTTTGTTGTTGTTGTTGTTATTATTGGTAGGAAGGTTTTTATTGTTCTTGTCATCATATGTTAATTACTTTATCCTCTTGAATGTTTTGTTTTGTACTGATTCTGTGCTTCTTAAATGTCAAAATTTACCTGGCAAATAAATGCATATTTTAATTGAAATTATATTTTCATTGCTTGATTACCACATTGATAAATTGTCCAAATGATTTGATGATAAGAAGACTGTGATGATAGGCTAATTTTTCAGGATTCATAATGCCTTTTATCTGTTCCCCTTTCCTTCGCATAAATTTTGTCCTGAAACTTAAGACAATGTTTTGCAAACATATTTATTTTGCTTAAGTTTTCTGTGATAAATTTCTTTATTTACTGAGATACATGCATGCTTCTACATATCAGGTACCAAGTAAGGAGCAGGTTGATGCTTTGTCCAAAGACTTGCGAAGCCGTGCCAAGATTCCAGGTGCTGTTTGTATTTTTTCTTTTATAATTGGAGTTTTCTAGTTTTATTATTCTTTGTTATCGTCAAGATCATAAACCATTTTGCACTTCATGTTATATGGCCACTATTAGGGTGTCATTAGTTGTTAGAACTACTTGTTTAATATTATTCAGTTCTCTATTGGAACATTTGAACTTAAGTTTATGCAATACAAAGGAAGTGGTTCATTTTCTTTCTTTAGCTCGTGCAAATTGATGTAGGCTCATTAGCTCATGTAAATTGCCCATGCTGTTTTTCTTTTATAAAAAGAAGGGAAACGTAGCTCCATGGTTATTGTGGATCCAAACACGACCTCCATTCTCCCCTCGTTTTTGTGGTTCTGGTCTGTTTTTGCCCTTATCCTCTCCTCTTGTCTTTCTTCTGCTTGTATGATTCTCCTCTCTATGATAACTTGATGCAGATGTTTCCTTGTATCTGTTCAACAAAAATTGCATGTAATGTGCATGACATTTGGGCTGCTCGACTTCACATTAGATTCATAATGAAATTTTGTTACCTTCTTTCAAACTTATATGAATTACTTTTTGTAGTTGAGCTCACTTTAGCAAATTCTGAATGTATTATACTCATAATTTCTTTTCATCAACTTATTGTTGTAGATTTTGTTATGCTATTGCCATGAAGTTGTTTTACATATGAGCTCAAGGCATATTTTCTTTGACCATTGTATTTTGTTGTGCATATCATGTTTATAAAGCCATTACCTCTCTCCCTGAAAAAGCACACCCGATGACTCAGTTTGCAACTGGAGTAATGGCACTTCAGGTTATTGGTAAAGCTAACTTGTAAATTGATTTTCCTAATTTGTATTTGAGATTTTGCATGTGAGCATTAGTGCTTGATATACATCCAATGGCACAGTTTGCAAATGGAGTTATGGCACTTCAGGTTATTGATGAAGCTAACATGTAAATTGATTTTGGTAATTTGTATTTGAGATTGTGCATGTGAGCATTAATGTTTGAATATGCACCCACTTTAATGGTCAGTATGTGTCCTGGCATGTGGACGTCTATAAAGTAGATAATATGGTAATGGCGGCTTTCCTTCTTGGTCATCATCTAATAGTGATATGGTTCCATATGATTCTTTTGGGCAAACATCAGTTTGTGTCTATATTCCATTGATTCTTGTGTTTGGGTGCTGCACCCATGTCAGACATGTTTCACCAAACGTACTGGCACTGATTCTTTGTTATTCTTCTTCTTGTTCACTGAGCATTGACCACATCATTGATGTAGTCTTCAATCTTCTTTTTTGTTTTAAACATATTCATATGAACTTTGAAAACATGTATCGAATTCAGCTCAGGCATAATTGAGTTTTTTGGCTACTCATCATTAAGTAGAATATTAGCAAATATTGTTGGATTCTGTTATCTCTTTTTAATATAGCTGTGTTGTGGAATCCTATTCTTCATGGAATGGGGTATCCAATGCGTTGTACCCATGTCTCACTGGGTCAAGAATTCATGTCCATGCGACATTGCTTTATGTTGCTTATTATATTTCTACATTATTATTATAAGGCAATGTACTGTATGGAAGCAATCAAAGTTTCCTACAATTGTTTGACGTCAACCCACCTGTCAAATGTAACAGTGCAGGCTAGGGGTGTTTTTCTTCCGCTCGTTTGTCAGTCAGTTACAACTATAGGAAACTCAAGTGCTCACTTTGTAAATGAACCCTTTTATAGTGTGCTTTAATACCTTTTTATTATGTTGTTTAGATTTTCGTTGTTTTTGAAAATATTTTTTCTGAAGTTTAATTATCTCGTCATTAAATAAATTTAATATGCATTCTCAAAAAAAAAATAAATTAATATGTTTCTATTTTTATTCCCATGGACAAACTCGTCGGCCTGGCTTCATTCCCTGTACCATGCTAAAACATATTACAGTAAAGGAAGTAAATTTTATTTTTTTAGTCTGGCTTGAAGTTGAATACTTGGCTATCACCTTTAGTTCTAGTGAGTTTGTCTCAATCACTATCTTTTTAAAATTAGCTATGTACATTGTCCAATGAATGTCTCACTGTTAATGAGTGGGTGGTCAACTCAAGTGGTCATTATGGATGACATCCACTACTGAGGTGAATTGGGGTTGATCTGTGTTACCTGTCTGTTTTGTATTGATTTATCTACTTCCCATCTAGGCTCTCGGTGAGAGTTTAAACTGAAGGTTCTTATATGTTCTACTAAAACCTTAATCCTCTGTGAAAGAAAATTCCCTGAGTTGGCTCTTTTTTGCTTTATTTACTTTGAAACTGCTCATTTCTGTCCAAAGTACTCAATAAACATATTTGATGGATGGTCAAATATGTTATACTAAGGAACATGTTGATCTGCTAAACGGTCTGAGTCTTATTGTGATTTTCCCAACCCTTAACTACTCATGATGAGAACTAAGCATTATGGTGCCTCCATATCTTTCGAGTTCTTAGTTTTTCCTGATGTGAAACTATCTGAAGCAGCTACCCAAACTGTTTTTCTTGTTTTTTGTTTTCTCTTCTCAGGTTCAAAGTGAATTTCAAAAGGCATATGAAAAAGGAATATCAAAATCTCGGTAGGATTTAAGTGGTTTGTTGTGATGTTTGTTGTGATGTTTGTTTGTTGTAAAAAGAAAAATATGTTTTTTCATCAGTTGACTTTATTTTAGGTTTTGGTAGCCGATGTATGAGGATGCACTCAATTTGATCGCCCAATTACCCGTTGTTGCATCTTTCATTTATCGAAGGTGAATTTTTTAATTTTATGAGGTTTACTGCATACATCTTTTAAAATCCGTAATTCCGTTGTTTTCATTTTGTATGCGCTTTGAGAAACAACTTCTTTCAGTTGCTTTACTTAACATTTTGCATTAAATTAGTATGTTTAGGACTTGGTTGGCTGCATATGAGAATGAACTAGATAAGCTGTGGTTCTCCATCTAATCATTGGTTATTTGCCATTCATTTGAAGAAGTTTGCACTTGGGATCAAGTCTAAGTTTAGGGGCAGAAAGCACTTTGTCTTATTGATTGGGTTTGGGTTCAAATCCTCAACTTACTTTACCAGAAGCAAAGAAAGATGAAAAAGAGGTAAAGAGAAAACAAAGCAAGTTTTTCTGCCAACAAAAAACATTAATTTATTTTGCGGGAGATATCCATGAGAAGTTGCCCATCCTTCGAGGTCAATTGCTTCTTGAGTTCTGGGTATTGAACTTGTAGCTATGTGGAATTCACTTCTTTTGAAATTTCTATTATGGATATTATGGGTCGAACATGATTCCAAAGGTTTCACTAGTATTGTTTTAGGTTGGCATGGTTGGCTGTGATGACTAACTGCCATCTGCGATCGCTTTTAGTATAGGCTTTCCAGTCCACCTGCAATTTTCTGTATGGTTTTGAGTTTCTCTTTTGATGCAAGGAAATTTGAGGGAAACAGTAAAATCAACAAGAAACAAGCCAAACACAAGCACAAGTCGAAGTAACCTCGGGTTTCTTCTCCGTACCCCAAACTAGGTTTCCAAAGGCCTAAGATTTTTTCTTTTTCAATTTCAAAAAATCATGTGTAATTGACCCTCTCAAGGCCCCACACACCTTATATACTATAATTCAATGTTCAAGGACTTTACATATCTATACAATGGTTGAAATGACCTATATATCCAAACTTAAACTTAACTTTTGTAATGACAAGTTTACCCTCGTGAATAGTACCCGAGAATAGTACTCATGAATAGTACTTGTGAAAATAGTTTCCATGAAATAAACAAAAAAATATAAAAACCCTAGAATCCCTAAAAAACTAAAAACCTTAGAAATAAGCCCCAAAAGCAAACTATAATATACATCTTTTAAAGTTAAATAAATAAATAAAAGAACAATTTTTCCCTCCATTTTTTAATCATTTTGGCTTTGATATGAGTGATTCCGGCATATTTTGCATGAGTAATATGTGCGTAGGCATCTGGTCCCTTCCTTGAAAGCTGCCATTATTTTATACAAATGCTGTCTATTGAATCTCTTCTGGGGTTTGTTCAGGAAGAGAGAAGCTATCTTATTTTCTAATGCACTGGGGATTTGAAGTGGGAAAGTGAGATCGGTATTTGGTGGTGCATATTACCATGAGTGCTCTCTCTTGGGCTCTGATTAAGTAGGAGTTTGGAGGGGTGTGAAAGGGCAAAGCGGGCGCAGAATGGTTATAAATAGCAATGCCCCTCAAGTACAGTACGGGCCGTGCAAGGCCAAGAGTAACTAGAAATATAAGGGTTTAATTGTCATCTGTCTCCTTTTAACAGACCATTTATTTGTCTCCCTTGCTTATTAATGAGCACTTCCTTTACTTCTTGGGTTGCTCCAGCGATTCATAAAGGCTGTTTATTTCTGCATTTATTTGTAAATCACAAAAATGATTCCCCTCCGATATGAAGAAAACCTAGAAACATCTGCCCCCATATTCATTAATAGAAATACAAGAGCGTCCAAACAGGGTCAAAGCCTTTCAAATGATGAAGTAAGAAGTCTGCTCTATGGCCTGAGGATATTTTTGTCACCCTTCTTTAGTCTTCTGGTTGTCATCATGTTTCAAATCATTCTGTAACCCATGCATTTATTTTCTGGACCAGCTTATGTTTCAAATATCCATGTCTTTTACACCGTCTTTGATTAAATGTTGGCAACATTTATCACTACATGCTATTACACTTATTGGCTATGGTTTTAGTGCAAAACAGCACAACTTTGTCTGCAGTTTTCCCCATGCATTGAAAATCTTGTTTACACAGACAAAATAATTACAAATGCATGCTTTTTCTGTTCAGTTGTATGCTCCTCCTTTCTTATTATCTATGAATCTTAAATTTGGATTGCATTGCTCATGCAAACTGCCTCATTTATGGTCAGCATTTTCACTGGAGATAATTTTATTTCTTCTGAAATTTGAAGGATCTACAAGAATGGAGAAATGATTCCTGCAGATGATGGCCTGGACTATGGAGCAAATTTTTCGCACATGCTTGGGTTTGATAGTCCTAAAATGCATGAGTTGATGCGATTATATGTTACCATCCACACGTAGGTGCCTTTTTCTAGAAATTTTAGAGATGAATTTCATAGTAATATGGTGCATATTTTCTTATCCATTAATTATTATTTTATCTTTTCCCGAGTATTTATTATAATTTATAAATAGGCAATAATGCTAATATAGCGCTTGTAACCATTACATAAAATAGACAGTGTTTCTATGTTTAAATTTGCAGTGACCATGAAGTCGGAAATGTCAGTGCTCACTCTGCTCATCTGGTAATTAATCCTGACTATGAAAATGTTTTTTTTCCGTCTTATTTCTGCTTCTTTTATGCAGTTCTGCTTTGCTCATCTGACTTGTTGATTACAGAAAATACATTCTAACATAATCTCTCTCTCTCTCTCTCTCTCTCTCTCTCTCTCTCTCTTGTGTGCATACATTTGTGCGCTTGCATATTTGTGTGTGTAAAGCTAGTTTCTAGGCTCCATTGGTTTGCCTTCAGTCATTTATTCTACTATCTGCTTTAGGTAGAAAAGGTTCACTCTCCAATTAGCAATTTTTGTAACACTTGTCATTTATGCAGGTGGGTAGTGCTCTTTCAGATCTGTACCTTTCATTTGCGGCTGCATTGAATGGTTTAGCTGGGCCACTTCATGGGTTGGCTAATCAGGTAATGTGGCCTTCAAAATCTGATGTTTTGGTTGAAATTTGTTTTATGCTCCTTGGACTTGTTATAATTTCAATAGGTTATTTCTATGAAAATAAAGTTCCAGGCAAATGCACTACTGGCTTGTTGTGATAGTATTCTATTCTATCCTTGGCAAAAGGGAAACTTAATGAAATCTTATAAAGGTATTTTTAGTCACTTGAAGCAAGTGTTGGACCGTAATCTTGAGAACTGCCAACCAAACCAAGTCTTGGAACCATGGCTTGTACATTCCCATTCCAAGAATGTATCTTCCCAAAGCCTAATTTTACAACCAACCTGAACCTAAAGCCCCATAAATAAATAAATAAAATGTGCAGGATAGAATTTAAATTAAACTGGTGTAGTGCATTGCATAAGCATTTTCAATTTGCTTAGTATTGATGACATGTTTGAGTCAGCCTTGGTGAATAGAAATGCCATATGTGGTTGTGAAGGGAAACATGGCAAAGAGAAATTGCATTAACTTCCTGAAAGAAGTGGTAAGCAATTTCAATGTTTGATGCTATCAATGAAGTATCGGGTTTGTATGCAGTCTTTATTTCGTTAAAGTATGCACACTTGTCTGGTAATTTGATTGGGAGATGGTTCTATGACATTGATGCTTTGGTTAATATTGTTCACTTAAAAGGTTTGATTTGATCTGAAAGTGCACTTTCCAGGTTCTACGAAAGAAAAATCAGGAATTTTATTATGGGGAGTTGGGGACTCATGGATTAGTTAAATGCGTAGTTGCTGGAATGGGAAATGGGACTCATCCATGGTCTTATCTTTATATGTTTTCTTATGCATGCATTGCATCGAGTATTCCCATTTCTTTTCTACACTTGGATTCTTGTCACTCAATATAACTTTTTGGAATTCCAGTTTAGTGTGATGTGCTGTACATAATGTTAGTGCATTTCATTTTGTTCTTATATCCTGAATAAGTTTATACTCAAAATTAGGAATTTGTCTATTCATATATTCAGGATGAATCTCTTTTCCGTTGCACCTTTTCACTATCACCTGGTAAGATTTGAAGTTTTTAAATTTTTCTAAGGTTTTTAATTTTAGAAGCAAATTCGCTTTCGCGTTCACAAAACTCAATATAATTGAAGCTGAATTTGTTTGTTGATACTAAATTTTTGTATCTTTACTGATAATGGTGAATCATGTAATTGATTCTTTTAATCCACTTTTCTTGTCAACAGGAAGTTTTGCTGTGGATTAAGTCGGTGGTGGAGGAGTGTGGGGCAAACATAACAAAGGAACAGTTAAAGGACTATGTGTGGAAAACATTGAACTGTGGAAAGGTGGGTTACCACCACCTGGCTCCTATACCTGTTGTTTTTAATTGACTTGATAGAGATTGTGGTACATCCTTATCTGGTGGACTATAGAAAAAAACCTAGTCCATTGGGTTTATCACTATCAAGTGAATGATGGGGGATTATTTGTTCGATTAGACATTGATGATCCCACTGTGGTGGACTATCGTTTGTTGTAGTCCATTGCAGTATGGGCTTAAACTGAGTTCTTGATTTCTTCTGGGTCTGAAACCCAAATTTTTTTGTTTGCAGGTTGTTCCTGGTTTTGGGCATGGAGTTCTTCGCAAGATGATCCAAGATACACATGTCAGAGGGAGTTTGCTTTGAAGCACTTGCCTGATGATCCCCTTTTCCAGCTGGTTCATTTCTCAGACCTGCAATTATTTGTTCTGGGGATTGATTTTCTCCTGGAGAGCTCTTAGAATGATCTGAAATTGATTCATTTTATTATTTTCTTTTCTAGGTTTCGAAGCTTTATGAAGTTGTTCCTTCTATACTCACTGAGCTGGGGAAGGTAAGAGAAAGATTATGCGTAAAGAATGCAAAAATGAAATTTTCTTTTCGCCAAGGTAAAGGTAATGTTAAAGAAAAAATTAATCATTAAAAAGAACAATGCGGAAAGAAGACGACAAATGCAAAAGGAGAAAGGAGTGCGATAAAAAAATTGAAACCCAAAAGTTGTGCAGAAAGAACGGACAAAATCAATAAGAAGAGAGAAAATCATAGAGAGAGAGAGAGAGAGTCGACTGAAACAAGCTATTTCGACTTCACAAATTAACACACAATTCTCATATAACTAGATTTGGTTTTCACTTATTTTGAATACTTTCACTGTCACAAATTAACACACAATTCTCATATAAATAGATTTGGATTTCACTTATTTCAATTTTTTACCGAATTAGCGACTGCAGGACAAGATGAACAATTCAATATGCTTTTGCAGGTCAAGAACCCATGGCCCAATGTTGATGCTCATAGTGGAGTATTGCTCAACCATTTCGGATTGACTGAAGCCAGGTAAATCTAAACTGCCCCTCCCAAAACCAGAAATTCTATGATTCCAGATAGACAGAATTGCCCTTTTCATATATACCATTTTTATGAGCTAAAACTGTATCATGATTTTATAAGGATCCTATCATTTACAAGATCGCACTGTGGAGAATTTGATTTTCCTGTGTGTATGTCTTTGAGAGAGAGAGAGAGAGCTGCTAGAACTAATGTTACATGGACTTGACACGAGTGTTGGTGTCTGTCACGTATTAAAGTGTCTTGTACGTCTCTTAAAAAGGCCAGTACTGTAACAAACATCTGTAGTAACTCCTATTTTGTATATTGAATATATAAGTGACCTTTCCAATCTTTAATACTTACAAGAGGCTAGTGGAGCAGTAGACTGACATTCTTGTTCACTATGTCGCAAATTCAAGCCCAAAGCTTGAACCTTTTTGATATATTCAATATATTCTAATCCCACTCTATCTGGTGGTGTCGACGTGACACCGGCCCTTGGGTGGAGTGTCGTGGTAACACTTCCTAGTGCAATAGATTGATGACACACCATGAAATGACTGTCATGGCAGGTATTTCGCCGTTCTTTTTGGAGTCTCAAGAAGCATGGGAATCTGTTCACAGGTTTTCACTGCCCTCCCTCCCAATTTTTATTCCACAAGTTTTATACAATTGAATTTGTAAGAATATGATTTTCTTTGTTCTAATTCTTCATTGTGGTTGCAGTTGATATGGGATCGGGCTCTTGGATTGCCTCTTGAGAGGCCGAAAAGTGTGACAATGGACTGGCTAGAGAATTACTGCAAGAAAGTGGCATCCTAAGGCTTTGTTGTTATAATGTAATAATAATCCGGTGCATTGGTGCAATTTTCAAACAATTTTTGTGCGGCTGAAATGTTATTGATTTTTTTTTTTTGGAGTAATTGAAGACAAACAAGGAGGTTCCTTTAGGTTGCACGTTGCAGACATGGATACCTGATTTTCCTCTTCAAGACTGTAATTTGAACTTGTGTTCCTGTAATAACTCAGTGAAAACTGGATTTTACTCTCTCTCTTGCGCGCACACAGAAATTTGGTACCTTATTTTGGATATTTGTAAAATCTCTTCATCTCCATTTGTTAAATTTTCGTTTATTAGGTGGAGCCATGAGAACTCCGAGATTTATGTCTTGGTCTCTCCTGTCTTGCTCATTTTCTCTCTTGTTCCTCAATAAGTAGTCTTAATTTTTCTCATTCCTCAAAATTAGGCTTAAAATAGCTCAGAGTCGTTTTTTCATTTTGAATGCATTACTTACTTCAATCAACCCATAGTTAATATAGTGCCATGCGAACCATCATTTCATCATGGCAAAGCTACTGTGGAGATATAACATCAATAGTTTAAGACCACACCCACTAACTTGGTCCATAATAGTTTAAGACCACACCCGCTAACTTGGTCCATGGGGTGTGGTCAGGCTTTAAAGGCAACGTTAAATTCACCAGTTTAAGGTCTTTTATGATGATAAACTCTCCAAAAATTGACTTTTATGACGATAAACTCTCCCAAAATTGTATTGGCACAAGTAATATTCTTCTGGGAAGTCCCTAGGGACCATCTAACATGCTAAATATGATCCTCACTAGTAGAAATTTTCGAGATGTTTTTTGGGCATATTTAGGAATTGGGAAAACAATTTCCAAAGAATGTTTTCTCAAGAAATTCTCATTTCCTCATGTTTGCCAACATGTAAAATAAAAAATGCTGTAGCAAATGATGAACCATTAAGATCTGTCCATGTCCATGACAACTTAATGACTTTGTCTATATAGCAAATGTTTATTGGGATTCTTAATGCACCTTGCTTTGAAATAAATGAATCGCTATCATAATTTAATTATGGGATCGTATACAATGAGACTTTTTACCTCTAGTACAAGGAGGTCGCAATTACTTCTAATCATCCGATGTGAAATTTGGTAGTTTAGGTGCATCACAAAGTTTGAGAAAATCTCCTTTGAACTTTGAGAATAAATGTAGCTATCTAATTTTATATCCGGTGATCAAGATTAATTGTCACCTTATACCAAAGATGAATATTTTCATTGTATATTTTCTTTAATTATACATGCCAGGTTCACATCCTACAACTAAGAAATGCCCAAATTTGTCAAGTCAAATGACTTGCATACTTTTGATTAGAATCATAAAGATCGGACCAACTATTGAAACGGTGAGGGATTTAGACTAGTTAAAATCGGTTAGATCCGATTTTGAAAAAATATTAAGAAAAAATAAAATAGCAATTTAAAACATAAAATATATTATTTGGGTAGTCAGATAAGCCAAAACTCGTTAAACGTTGATTTTGATTAGTTATTGACTAAATTTGACTATTATTTTGAAGTAAAATAGCAAAGGCACTAGTCATGGTCCGCAACTGTTGGTTTAACTACTTGGTCCGGTCATGATAACATGCTTTGTAGCCAGTGCTTGCCACATTGGCTTACAAACGTCTTGCATGCTGCATATTTATGAGAATCATATTGAGAGAGAGATAGAGCCACTAAGAAAACACTGTTCATCGTACTTTATTTGGAGAGGTCTATCTTAATTGCTATCGTCCATCTCTTAATTTCTTTCATTAGTTCGAGTTTAATAGAGGATTTGACGTATAAAATTTGGTGTCAAAATAGTTTATAGAAAAAAATTAAAAATAAAATAGTGTAGAGACGTGACATTGTGATTGGAACATTCTTAGCTCTCTATTCAGAATAAACGGTTGGATAAGGGGAAATATATAAGTTTTATGTTGTAGAAAAGCATAGAAAGCTTATCAATTATAAATATAATTGCGTTACACTTGAGATGACTAGTGAGATTGCCCGTGATTGGAAAGACTTTGAAAAGCTAATAGCCGAGTGATAGGGTCGTGATGGAAAATACTAATTCTAGAGTGTTACTTCATTATTGAAAAGAACAAGAAGCGTAATTTTATATTGACAAGGCTTATATTGAAAAGACTAAAACCCTAAATTTGAAAGCTCATGGAGAATGGGTTATGAATCAAAATATATTGAAACTTGGATTGAGATTAGGTTTCAAATATTCAAATTGAAAGCCCCCCCGGGGCCTCGAGCTCCTAGTTGCACTTCCTAACTCACGCGTTTGTACATTCAATCTCTTTAATGTGCTATTCTCGTAATTCTATTAACCGATACAAGTCCTTTGGGAATTAATGCATTTTATAATGTTGCGGATTCATAGTTATTAATTCCAAGAATTTTCTTGAGTGAAATCGCCTCTCTCTTTCGTTTAATTAATGTGCTGCAAATGCCCTAATATGTTGCCGAAGCTGCCATAGGGTACATTCCCCATGACACCTCTTAACTGAAATTGAATGGAGAGGAGAATGGAGAGAAGAATGGAGAGAAAAAAAGAGATAATAGAACATTTATGTGGTTAAGGCCGAAGCTTTATGTTCACGAATCTAAAGCCCAACCAGCTACATCTTTACTATTTTAGATGAATCTTTACATCAGAGAGTACATCTATATATAGAAAACAATTACACAACTAGAGGAGATAAATATAATATAATAACTTTATTAACAAGTAACTTGGTTTTCAGATACCTAACCTTATAAGAGATATATACATAAACATTGATAGCGATGTATATCAATATGAACCCGAGATATCCATATCCTAATACTCCCCTTAAACTCAAGATGCTTTGACACAAAGCAGCCGGAGCAGTTGAAGTTTGAACAATACTAAGTTGTAAAAAAAAAAACAATTAGTGATCAAATCCATGATAATTTTACAGGTTACCATGGTCTTCCAAGAAACAATCTTTCTTGGGCTCTCTACTTTGTCTTCCAAGAAACAACCCTTCTTGGGCTCTCCACTTTCTTTAGAGACTCTCTCTCTCTAGGGTCTTCCAAGAAACAATATTTTTTAAGGTCGCGACTTTCTTTTAGAGACTCTCTCTAGAGTCTTCCATGAAAGAACCTTTTTTGGGCTCTCTACGTTTTTCTAAAAACTTTCTCTCTCTAGGGTCATCTTCTCTGAAGATCTTCTCTCTTAAAGGCTTCTTTTCTTTGCCTTCTAGAGGCTTTCTCTCTCTAAAAAAAATGATTATCATACAGGACGTAGTAATGGAAAACTTCATCATCAAACAAGATCAAATAATGAAAAACTTGATCATCAACTAGGATCGAAAACTTTGATCATCTTCATCTCTTCATCTGGAGACAGAACTCTTGATCATCAACCAGGATAGAGAAATTCGATCATCTTCATTTCCTCATCTGGAGACGGAACTCTTGATCATCAACCATAACTTCTCTTTGCATAGTAGTTAGACTGATCCAAAATCTGAATTTTTTTGTCCACATAGCGGTTACATTAGAGATGTTGACTTCATCTCTACTCATCTCATCTCCATATCTCCTTTACTCTCCTCCTCAAGTTAGGTGTGGATGTGAAGAAACTCCCAACTTGCAAATTACAATTTTTTTTTCTTTTGAGTACAATCATATAAAAAAAGATGCCAATGAAATTGGGCTTCTAGACAATAGCCCACATCTTTAAAAAAAATACCACTTTGTTTTTTTTTTTTTATTCTCCTCCCTTGTTCAAGATTTCTCTCTATCTACATAGCACCAATAAAAGGAGGGGCGGGTTTTTATTTTTCTTCTCTCTAACAACCCAACTGGAAGCAAGAACTTCTTCTCTTCATCTTTGTATGAACGAAAAAATAATGATCAGAAAATCTCTGATCTATTGAAGACTGATTCATTATAACATAATCTTCTTGGTCGCATCCCGAATAACATGAAATTGCAACAATTGCATTAATTCCAACAGGCAGCTGCCTAAAGTGCAGGTGTTCCATTGCATGTATTATAACATTGCACGTGTTGTAACATAGGGCTCCTAAGGATAGTAAAGAACATACGCCAAAGTATCCATTCGAAGCTGGTAATTGGTCACATAAATGCCCATGGCTTGCTTCTCCATAGTAGACTGGTATGTGTTACGACGAGACTCCTACTTCAGTTTGTTGTTGGTCGTTTCCTACCTTAGCTGCTTGTGCCTTTTTCGCAATAGAGGAGGCGACAAATCGAAGCCCTAGGTATTTCAAAAGGTGACAAAAGAGACTATATTGGCATCTGCCGTTGACCACTCTCTTTCTAAAAAGAGGGGGATCGGGCGGCAGCCTCCGAGGAAGGAAGAAAGGAATGGGACGTCTGCCTCCGAGGAAGGAAAGAATAGCTCTGATACCATGTTAGAATTTATGGTAATATACATGCATAGAAATTGAATGGAAAGGAGCATGGAGAGAAGAATGGAGAAAGAAGAAGAGATAATACAACATTTACATGGTTCAGGCCGAAGCCTTACGTCCACGGATCTAAAACCCAACCGGCTACATCTTCACTATTTTGGATGAATCTTTACATTAGAGAATACCTCTATATATAGAGGACAATTACACAACTAGAGGAGATAAATATGATGTGATAACTTTATGACCAAGTAACTTGGTCTTTATCTTCTAGATACATATAACCTTATCAAGAGATATATACATATACATCGATAATGATGTATATCAATATGAACCCGAGATATCCATATCCTAACATGAACAACAGAAAGCAAATAATGATAACGTCATGATCACAAAGACCCAAAAGCATAATTTTGGAGTTTCGGTTTCACGATTGAACAAACTAAATTATGGAGAGATTGGCCCGTGATTAAAAAGACTTTGAAAATTTAATAGTCGAGCTATAGGGTCGTGATAGAAAATACAAATTTTAGAGCATTAGCATAATTTTGGAATGATAAAGCTGATATTGAAAAGACTAAATTATTAGAATTTACGAAACTAAAACACAAAATCAAAGTAGAAAAGGAACTAAAGAAATTCATTGAAAAGTCCTGTTTTATATAATTACTTGCGCGAAATTATTTTGTCATTATAAAACTAACTAAAATTAAATAAAAATAGAGATTCAGGCATCAATATTTCACTTGAATTGATTTAAAAATTAAATTTCATCTAAACTTTCAGTTACAGCATCTTACTATGTATATATGAAATTGGCTAGTATAACTAGCAGTCTGAAATTCAAATTTGATATTCATAATGCAATGCTTATCAATCCCTGCATAACTATAATATAGGAAGAGAGAAAAAAGAAATAGCATTAAAATGACCACACCCACTCTTTTGGTCTATCCTTTGGACTACCTTTGAAGACAACATATTGTCACTTGTTGGATAAGTTTTTTTTTTGTTATTTGAGTCATTACCAAATTTGTAATAGCTCACGCAATATCCTTCTATATTATGACATAAACCAACAAACCTACTTGTTAGGGTTGATTTTCACTAGTTTGAAAGGCCTGTGATCATAATATTTAATTAGATATTGACAATAACCAATGATGGCAGTCACAAGAACACTGAAATAAGTGTCCCAACTACATTGCCCAAACTTCTACTAAATATCTTATCCCCTTGTGAAAATCCTTCCCTCTGTCTATGCCAAGTGTTGACTAGGGCCCTAAGTTCACCTTTTTGTGAAATAACGAATCCTATCCTAATTTAGTTATGCGCCAAGTTGTGATCATTCAACTTACAAATGCTCAATTGAATTCCATTATCTCTTCTTTTCTTATAGGAAGTAACAAATTATTTTTCAAAAAATTGCACTAAGAAACAGTATTACTCACACCATTTATTAGTACAATTTTTTGAAAAATAATTTGGCACCTAAAAATATCTCATTTTCTAAGATAATGACGTATTAATAAAGCAAACATGCATTGGTTGGTTAATGAAGAAAAACCCATATTCTCTTAAGATAATCCACCTCAAAATGAGCCTTAGATTGCAAGCAAAGTTTGGCATAAGTCTAGTAACAAAAAGTAATACTCAAGACAATAGGTTTAGCAACAAAAAGTAATAAGATTAGTATAGTCATCAAAGTATAGTGTAAAGATGGTAAAGTAATAACTTCCTGTCATATCTTCCACCTCTCATTTGAAAATTTGATAACGGTCAAGTGCATGCATCTATATATGTGAGCAAATATTAATAACGACTATGTGAACACATTTAGGTGTATGTATTAGGCCTTGTTGAGTTGGTGTGCGAGCATTTATTATGATGCTTGGAGAGAGAGAGAGAGACAAAAAGAGAGGGGTATCAGACTACACATAAAAGGGAATATGAGGTTGGTTGTGAATTTTTTGCCGATAGGGAAAATTACAAAAAAAAAACCCAAGACTACACTTTTTATTCAACATACTTCTAACCTAATTTTTTTCTTTCACTTTTTTTCTCAAAATACACTTTCTATGCAAAGGGAAAGCTTTTTATGATCCCCTTACACCATAGAAGTTCTACATTCCCCTTTATCCAACCGTCCATTTTTTAATTGAGGACTAATATTGCCCCAATCACAATGTCACATCTTTACACTGTTTTATTTTTAACTTTTTTCTATAAAATTTTTTTACACTAAATTTTGGACGTCCATTCCTCTATTAAACTCGCACTAACGAAAAATAAATAAAAAAATATTTTTTGCTAAAATAAAATGACCAAAATACCTCTGAAATATTGTTAATATTTTGGTCATTATTTTTTATCTAAAAAATATTGTTAATATTTTGTATAGGTGCACCCCAATGAGAAGATAGCACGTACCAAATTTTATATTCAAAAAAATTGTATTAAAAAAATTAAAAAATAAAATAATTTGAGACGTCGGATCTAAGATCAAACGGTGAGTGGCTCTCTTGATAAAAAATGGATGGCTGGATGGTAGGAGGAACATACAACTTTTATGGTGTAGGGGAACCTAGATAGCTTTCCCTATGCAAATACCCCCAACTAAATAAAGAATAAACCCTTACTTTTATCTAGCCATACCTCTCTCTCCGATACTGCGTAAATGTGTGCCGGTAGTAGGGCTCCAGTACTCTATAAAGTGTGGTCCAGCAGTAGGGCTCCAGTGTAAAGTGCGGTCTGGCAGTTGCAAGGGCGGTCCGGCAGTTGCAAAATGGCGGTCTCATAGTTGCAAATAGCGGTCAGGCAATACTCAGTTTTGGTCTGGTAGTTGTCGTAAAGCTGTCCGGCACTTGTGTGCTCTGCCAATGTGATGGTGCGATCCGGCAATATGCTATTGAGGTCCAAAGTCAACATCAAATCTAGCCAAAATGATTTTTGTTCGGTTTAAAAAAAGTGAACTTTTTCCCTTAGGGGTATTTCAATAGAAAGTTTGTTTTGAAGAAAAAAGTGAGAAACAAAATTAAGTTGGGGTAAGTTGCATAGAAAGTGTGGTCATGAGTTTTTTTTTTTTTGTAATTTTTCCTACTAAATAATTAAGTGCGGCAATTTGTGGCCCTATATTATCTGATTTATTACCTAGAATACAGCATTTTCCATAAGAATAAGAATCTCATTATCAACAGAAAGTAGAAACCTCATTGGAAAATCTAATTTTGTCTCCACCCATGCATGCTTGTAAGTAAACAATGACCCAAAATAACTTCCATCCAAATCTCAAAACCCAAAAATAGAATGGAATTGGAAGTAAAGTGGTGGAAGAGTGAAGGCAAGGTTGCAATACACATGCAAACTTTTAACCCAAATTATCTCACATTGATTATGAAGAATCTCTCAAGAGAGGTAGGCCACCTCTCCTTTGAGAGAGAGAGTAGGGCCCACTTTCCCACTTGAATTAGAGAGTAGGACCCACTTGAAAAGTGTGATAAGGCATATGTCTCATTTCTAAGAATGGCTTCTTCACCAAACTGACTTGTCATGCATGCACAACACAGGGAACCACCTTTTAAACCCCACCCTGCACAACCCTTCTCCATATCCATAGCTTCTCTCTCTGAATCACCATGGCATCTCAGAAATCCGACAACTCCGACTCTCGCACCGTCACCGCCCCGTCGGCCACCACCACCACCACCACCACCACTGCAAGCACCGGCCTCACCACCCCACCCTCCCCTATGCTCGATTGGCTCCACTTTAATTCCATTCCCAAGGAAAATGAGGCTGAGAGCTCTGCTTCCCGAAATCCTGGAAATCAGTATCCGTGCGCATACTGTCCACGCCTCTTTTCAAACTCTCAGGCATTAGGCGGCCATCAGAATGCACACAAAAAAGAGAGGATGGCCACTAAAAAGGCCCTGAAATCTAAACCAAATGCAAGCCAATGCCTCCAAAACATCGTCCCTGCGCCACCTAGCTCGACCATGAGGTACGTGAACCCGTATGAACAAGCACAGATGCAGCAATGGGCTTGGGCTCACTACGCTGCGGTGGCCCATAACTTTAGCCGAAGCAACATGTCCGGAAACGAAAGAGGAGCCAGTGCTTCTCCATTGATGCTTAATGCGATGGAAGTGGGATATAATGCACCAGGTATTGCCCCGACTGTAAGCCCCAATGATCAGTCGAGGGCTGAGACGGTCGATCTGACGCTGAAACTCGCAAGTAATGTGGAGCCAATCGATCTAACTCTGCATTTGTGAAGGATCGACGGTGATGCTTTCATGGGGAGGGATAAGGCCATGAGCCGGCGCACTTTAATTGGAAACATAATTAAATTAAAATGAAAGAAGGATGTAATTGACAGCATTCTATGTCCCATGAATCTGCATCATGGGGGGCAGATTGCCTCTTTTTTTCGTTATTTAAGTAGTTTTTTTATTTTTTTATTCTTTATTTATTTTTACTGTCATTTGTTGAGTTCGGTCTATGTAGCATGAAATCTGCAGCATCGGAGGCAGATTCCCCAGTTTTTTTTTTTGTTATTTATGTTTTTTTTTTTGTGCGATTAATTCTTTTGCTGTGTTTAGGAGTAGTTTTAAAGGAACATAGTGTAAGGTGACATAGATGCAGACAAATATACGATAGTGCCTACAAGCTTACGCAAATGTACATCACACCTTTCGCGTGGTGCTCCGTAAAAATACCCACACTCCATTATTCTTTATTCTATGAACATAAGGCATGAAAGTGTTTTAACATAAATACCGCTCAATTCTAATTCTATTATGTAGTGTCTCACTAAAAGCCACTTCTCTCTCTCTCTATTAAAATCTTAGAAAAACATATGAGGGATGTATTATTTTGAAATACGACATAATATTCTTCAAATAAAAAATACTGACATTTTTCCAATGGATATTCTAGTTGGATTCACTCATGCATCAATGGTAAGAGCTTCTTTGTTTTTCTTTGTACTTTTTTTTTTTTTCCGGTTTACCTACCTACATCGAAATCTCTCTCTTAGTTAGTTAGTGGGAATGACAAGTTACTACCCATTTTTATGAATCCGTCAGTGAAAATGGAGGTCAATACCTTTAATTGGGTTTGGATGGTACTAACAGCATGACCCAGCCCCATTCCCAAAAAGGCCTCTCTCTCATGACATATGTGATCTTAGTGATGAGTATTGCATTTTCTTTTTCTTTCTTCTGATTAGCAGACAGGTTTCACAATCCTCGTGTTGTCTCGTTACTTAAATAGTTGTTAATACGCCTTTCCTTTTTCTGATTTGTAAACTCTAGAAGGCCCTTAATCCTCTATTTTGCATCGCATAAGTTAAAAATGGCATCTTCAATAAACATTATGCACATAACATATAAATATTATCCATATTATACAACAAGATAAGAAATACAAAGACAAGGCCAACATAAATGCTCTTAAAGAGAGCATGCATGTGAAAATAGAAAGCATCTTTTGGCATGGCTGCCCTATTCCAAGTAATATTGTTTTTCTCTCCATTTACATTAATCACAAACTAGATACATATATACATTATAGCAAGATAAATGAGGTTAGTTTTTATATCTATTTGCGGAAACGCCACCTTCTCTTTTTAAAGTTCATTTTTCTCAAGAATATTTTTAAAGATTATACTAAAAAAAATGTCTTCCATTATTTTATTTTTTTCGTTTTTTGTACTTTTTATCGATTTTTATTTCTATCACTGTATATTTTATTTAGGGTGCAGTTTTGCATAAGGTTGCAACATTAAACAATCAAAGTGAAGTGCACATCCAAACTTTGTCATAAGATACAATTTTGGCATTGAACATTCTACGATGGTGCGAGAATCTATTTTTATGTCTAATTATAAAATTCTAAACTCCAAAAAAGGTTCGATTCAAGCAGATCTATAAACACATGAAAATCGAGAACATGGACAGTCCAGATAATGTATTCCAAAATGTACTATGTTTAGGGCTGGGAATCTCTTTTTTACTTCAAATCTATACATCTCAATGTCGAGAGATGATTATTTATATGATTTTCCAACATTAAAACAACAATCGTCAAAGGATTTTAGAGGTGCATATTAGTTCTACATTATAAGGTGTCAACCTCATATAAATATTTCCTTTTAATTTATGACAATAAATGCTAGCATATCATGGTGAAAATATCATTTTATAAATAATTTTTTAAAGTTTTTATTGAAGAATAGATTTTATCACCCTTCTTCTTCTCATTCTTGTACAATTTATTTATTTTTTATTTCGATCAATAGATATTTAGTTTACGCTACTAAATACTAACATTTCATTGTGAAAAGCAGTATTCCATGAATATGCTTTAGTGTACACAATGAAGGAAGGCAAAAATATATGGAAAAGTATTCAATGAGACCATTTACCCTGGTACAAGGTGGTCACAATTAATTCCGACCATTGGATGTGAAATTGGGTGGTTGTATATATTCTATTGACTAAACTTAAAGTTCAAAATAAAATTTTTTGAACTTTGTGACACATCCAAGATATCAAATTTCAGATCGGTTGGTTATAAGTAATTGTGTCCTTCTTGTACCACAGGCAACCCCAAAACATATGTATCACTTGAGAACATATTAAAAAGAATATGCAATATTTAAGATGCCAATAGATTCCAGGTTTTGTCATTGTAAAAGGTCCAAAGAGCACTATAACGTATATTGCCCTTGGCAAACAATATGTTTTCCTTCAAAACCTTTCACCTTAAAAATGAAGGGCAAGCTTTCTATGCTTGCATAAAACTTATATACTTCACCCTATCCAATCCTCCATTCTGAATGGACAGCTGAGATGACCTCAATCACAATGTCATGCATTTACATTTTTTGTTTTTATTTTTTTTTTCAAAATATTTTGACGCCAAATTTCGAGCCTCCACTCCTATTTGAAACTCGAAAATTTAAAAATATAAAAGCAATATTTCCAATAAAATAAAATTTCCAAAATACCCCTACAAGTTTCAAGGGGTATTTTGGTTGTTATGTTTTTTTGATTTTTTAAAATGTTTTTTTAGGTGCACCCCATTTAGAAGATGACATGTATGAAATTTTATATTCAGACAATTTATATAAAAAAACTAAAAATAAAATACTCTAAGGCGTCGGATCTAGATCAAATGGTCAATGGCTCACTTGATCTAAATTGGACGGCTGGATGGAAGGAGAAGTATGTATCTTATATACTATAGGAAAAGTATAGAAACCTTTCCAAAAAAAAAAAAATAGAAGGAAAAAAGAATAAACTAGAGCATCATATTAGCAAAACACTACATTTTGCTTTGGTGTCTTAAGATGTAGGTTAGACACAGATGAGTTGAGATATACCAAGGAAAGGGTTGATGATCTCCTCTCTAACTTCCTTTTTATAAATAAATAAGTACGAGAGAAGAAATGGTGATGCAAATTGCGGTCAGAAGTTTTGGATTCCGGGATGAAATTGTTACTTTCAAGATCTTTTGGTCATCGGGATGTAATCGTCATTTTTAAGATTGGTTTTATTCAAGAATGAATTTGTCATTGCTTTCTTGTTTGGGGCCCAATATGTGTTTGTCATTTTCTCTTTGTTTGTTTGATGATTTTGGGATTTTTTAAGGTCTAGAGAATTTGGTATAGAGACAAGTAATTTATTGTATGAAAGATTTCACGAGTCCAAAAATCAAAATTGTGTACTTTTAATGCATAGGAATTTGGCTTCGTGCATGGGAACTTGGGTGCAAGAAGGTTGCATGCAAGTATGGGAAATAGGGACATGGGTAATCTAGTTATTTTCACATTTTACTAGAGGTATTCTGGTTATTTATTAGTTTTTGCAAATAGGTTTTTATATAGGGTGCGGTTTCTATACGGTTGCAACCTTAAACAATCCAATTAAGGCGTACCTTAAAACTTTATCATAACATGTAATTTGTTGTAAAAAATTCTTAGTATTATCTTAAAATCTATTTTCATACCTAATTAAAAAAAATTTAATTCCAAAACTTGTTAAAATCAAGTAGATATATAAATATATGAAAATATTGAAAATGGACGGTCTAGATAATGTGTTGCAAGATGCACTATTTTCGGGATTCAAATTTTTTTTTTTTTTTTTTTTTCATATTTATAGATCTCTATGTCGAGATGATTAATTAGAGGGTTTTTTTAATCATTAAAACAACATTTTCAATAGATTTTTGAGGTGCATCTGTGATTCTACATTTCAAGGTTGCAACCTTAGGAAAACTTTTCCCTTTTATATATGGAACTATTAGCTATTTTTGTTGATAATTTGATAATGAAACATTCTTCCTGCTCCTTGGTGTGTGTGTATATATATATATATATATAAATCGCTTATAGACAAAAATGAACAGTGATTTCACCTACTCTCATCACCGTCTCATCTTTGTGTACCAAAAGCACCTTGATTTGAAAGGCCATCTATGTAATGTGAGTACCTTGAGTTTGGTAAGAGTTAAGGACTAAAATTCCGTCATATCTTGATCAAGATCAAGAAGTAGGGTCGTTGTTGTACAATCAGCCTTGGATCTAAACTTTTTTATGCCAGTTTTTTGGACCATTTGGTATTAGAGCATTATCATATATTGAAGGGACCATTTTTCCTTCCTTGACGGTGATTTAGGAGTCTTGTTGCTTAACCGGTCAATCGTCTCAGTTGGTACCGATTTTGTATTATTTGGTGTCAATGCCACAGTTGGTGAGTTTCATTGATTGTGACGGCTGCTCGGGGTAGGGGTCATGGCCAAAGAAATGTACGCCGTGAAGTCATTAGTCGGTAGAAACTGTACACAATCCAACGGAGTCGGTGGTTGTGCTTTTGCAAGATCAAAATCGGCGAAATGTGAGGTCACCAGTTATAGACTCCATATATGAGGGCTTGTTTGGGGAGCACCGTGAGTCAGAGATCGAGACAACTTCTTCTAGCTCAGAAACGGGTACTGATTCAAGCGAAAGGATTGGTAGATAAAGGTCTCAGCGAAGGCAAGAGTCGGATGGTGACTCAAGAGTAAAAACTGGGAGGAATAGATGACCAAGGCGTTAAAGTTGACTTACCTGAATTTTCTAGTAGTTTATCACAGGAAGAATTTTAAATGTTGATTCCGGGGACTTCAATCCTTTAAGCAAGTCAGTTCTTAATGATGCAAGCTTTTCCCTTACATAATCTTGCTTTTTGGACTTGATCCCATCAACTTTCCTTGCAACAACTACCCCGATCATATATGGCATGTTAGGCAAGCTGAGGGCAAAAAAGGAAGTACTAGTTCTTTGGATTTTGGATGCTTTATTATTGTGGTATGACGTGAATTATTGTATATGTAAATGCATATGTGAACTATATATATATAAATGCTTATATAATATACAAATGTGTCATGTCAAAATATCAATTTTTGAGATTCATAATTTTTTACATTCATATCCAAGTCATAAATAAACATGCATATGAGTATCTATGTAACATACGGTACAAGTGTTCCAATACCCGCACAAAACACAAGCACTTTACATGGATCGGAGCAAGAGATAGAACTCTCAATAAAAGCAATGTGAGAAAAAAGAGGAGTTCCACAAACAAACATTTGTCTACTGTGTAAAGTGGACAAGGACACCAATCCATTTGTCATTTGGTTTTCGTAAGATAAGTGGGTATTTTAACTCTGAGTTCCAATGGGCGCTCTCCCAAATGTTGAACCAACCAATACTACGGAGTTCCCCTCCCCGTCTATTGTCTAAATTGGGAATATTGCTATGGATGATAATAGTTGGCAAATATGGAAGGAGAGAAATTTGAAACCATTTACGGGATAGTACAAGGACTAAAGATCGTTCAAACAAAATCTAAGGTTTGTATATAATTTACTATTACTACAATGAGGTCACAATCAATCCTAACTGCTAAATGTCAAATTTGATGGCTTAAGGTGTTTCATTAAATTTAAATTTTTTTTTTTTGAACTTCGAGTCTAAGTGATATACTTATAACCATCTGATTTAAAATCTCACAGACATGAGTAATTATATATTATATCATATTACTATACAACAGTTACATAAAATCATTGTCCTATATATTGAATTAGTCTAAAAAGGCGGCTAGCTTTGGCTATAGAACCTACCTGACTTTGATAGGCAAAACATCTATCCATGCTACCGTACACCAAATCTAAAGAATGCTAGAGAGGGACTAATGGCAAACTCTAGCTACCTTTGGCTATAGAACAACGGAGCTTAATCCAAACCATGCAAGGAACTCGAGGCTTTTGCATACGTGGGTCTAACGGAGCTTAATCCAAACCATGCAAGGAACTCAAGGCTTTGCATACGTGGGTCTAAGTTCCCCTACTCTTTCTTTTGGAAGAGCACGTATGAAAGTAAAGGCAACCATATTAAAGAAAGGGAAAGTAAAGAAATAAGGACAAAATGTCTCCAGTGCTTTTTCTTGATTCAAGTAGATCTCAACATTACATTGTTCCATATGAACCGCTCAATGAACTCGAAGGAGCAATTTAAAGAAATAATCGGAGAAGAGGCCAATACTGACACAATGAACATCAGCAGGAGCAGGATGACCAATTACTATGTCATCCCGTCCCCAAATTGTTGTCTGTCAGAACCGTTCCTTCGCGCAACACTGAACCACCATACGGTGGTCCAAATAGACTAATTCTCCAAGAGCTCCAAAAAAATAAAAATAAAAACAGAAAAAAGCAGAAAAAAAGTTTACACGCCTCTCTGGCTCTCACTCATTCAAAATACCACATCTCATGAACCTTCATTCATGCTATTATGAGGCATGAAACCAGAAAAGGAAACCAGGAGAAGCAATTCTCTACTCCCATCTCAAACAACATCCCCACCTTCCCGACCCCCTCCTCATCCCAAAATATAGTAATAATGATCCCCAACATGTCTAAAATGGTACAAGCCAACAATTTCACCAGCTGAGCAGGATTTCATCATCGAAAAGGGGAAAAAAGAATAGGAAATCGAGAAGAGCAACTACATACATTACCCCTTCTCTATCGAATCAGGTTGCTGCTCTATATCCTTGGTTTCTGTTGACTCCATTTCTACAAGCAATTTCTCCTCCTCTCCACCACCCTCCTTTTGGGCTTGCAGCTTAACAGGCGCAGAAGGCTTGCTAGAGGATTGTTGATAGAGAACTCCCCCAAGCACGCAAATCAAGAGTCCAAGTGTCCCAATAAAAGTTGAGTGCTTATCCCAAATTATCCAGTTTATCACAACAGTGAAAAGTTTATTCACAATACCCAAAACAGTAAAGCCAGTGGCTGATATAGCCCGCCTACAAGAGAACCCAAAAAAAGAGATAGAGAGCCCAAAGAGACATGACAAACCCACTGGTAAAACTACACTAGGTGAATACCAATGTAACTCCTCCGAAATATCGTGCCTTATCTTCTTCAATTCCCCCATGATCAAGAATTCTATAGGAAAGAGAAGTAAAGCCTCAAGATTGTTGTAAAGAACCAAGCCCCATGTGTTCAACCCCATGGTCATGACCACATGCTTTATGTATACAAAGTCAATAGACATGCTCACTAGGTAGGCCAAGGCCCAACTGTAGGCAGTGACTGTGAATTGATAATCCGTCATGACATAGATAACACTGCCACCAAAGATTGTAAAGAGAGAAAGCCAGGCTTTTGGAGAGGGCCATGGCTGTTTCAAGTAGAGGGTCTCTCCTATCGCTACAAATATGGGAACAGCTGATCGGAAAACAATGAAAGTATCCACATTTGCATGGAGAAGGAGCTCACTGTTTGTGAAGAGAGAGAGATAAAAAATGATAGCAGCTGGCAAAAACCTCCACATGGTTTGAATATCGAGGGGATCATGCGCTAGGAGCCTGAGTTGCCCACATAGAAAGACACCAAAGGCACTGGTAAAATATTGCAAAGCAGTTAGAGCACCTGGGTAGGGGAATTTCATAACTGCCCATTTGTTGATTATAGACAAAAAAGATGCGGAGATGCAGTATCCTGCAGCAATGCCATAGATGGAAGCAAATTGTAACAAATAAGTGGAAGTTTGGAAAAAGAAAGGTCGGGCCTCTGCGGAGGGTGTTGGATTATCAATGACTTTGCACGTATCATCCTTGGTGGCTGCTGTACTGCTCATCATCTGGAAGGATCAGAAGCACCAAGTAAATGAATCAAAAATCCAAAATTGTCATGTAGTCATTATTCAGGGTCTATTTCAGAGTGAAGATTCTGTTTTTATAAGTAGAAAAGATATATACATCCTAAAATCTCTGTATACTAGCAGTACAATAAACAATTTTTATACGTAGAAAAGATATGTACCATTCTAAAATCTGTGTATACTAGATGTACAATAAACAATAAAACTATTGAACTTCACGATGACTTCACACAAAGCTCTTAGAATAGGTTAATTATCTTAACCTTCATAGTCAATAACAAAGTAGAGGGGTGTCTTCTTGCCCTTATGAATTACAGCTCAAATAGCATTAACTGCCAAAGTTCATAAGCCCACTCTCATGATTCATGCAGCCATGAAGTTCTTAACTCGCTTTTCAACCTCTTAGCACATGGAGTTCAAATCTCATCAAACTATAATGACTTTATCAGTTTGTAGGTGAGTTATGTTATGTTTCCAAAGTCTGCTTGAAGATCACCGCCCCTCATCCTCCTAAAAACCAAAACCTTAATTTTCACACCATCATTCAGTATTTTCATGCAGTTCATCATAAAAAAAACCTGGCAAAGTTGTCATGGTTATCAATTCCAATGCAAGTTCAGGAGAAAAGAGGGGCAAAAATTGAGCACTGCCCAAGAATAAGTTTGATCGTGTTTGCTACAATAGTCCCCACGTACAGGAAATTTATAATGAAATTACGAGGATTCTTTCCTTGGATGGAAGAAGTCCGAGGACTCCTCACTGAAATACAAAGACATCTACAAACAACAATGAAAACTGGGCTCCAGGGTTGGACTTCAAATGTTACTGCTGTGAAACCCTTGTTTTGAAAACTTTGTAGAGAATAGATCGTTATGAAAGAATAGGACAAATCTGTGCATGTGAGAACTATGGCTTCAGGGAAGAACTACATTGAGTTACTGTCGTAAATTATTTTCAAGAATTAATCATTGTTCCATTAGTACAAGCTAAAGTTCACTTTGAGACTTTGAAGAAACTTTCATTAAAGCATCACTACTCATGCTTCCAGCAAATTCCTAACCATATATATATATATATATATATATATATATATATATATATATATATATATATATATATAGTAATATATATATATATATATACTAGTACTATACTACTACTACTTACTACTATACTACAACTTA